>JANHFX010010295.1:0-12200 GCA_027560015.1 Chloroceryle amazona | reverse complement strand
CTTCCCTTCCCTTCCCTTCCCTTCCCTTCCCTTCCCTTCCCTTCCCTTCCCTTCCCTTCCCTTCCCTTCTTTTTTTTTTTTTTCCTTTCCTTTTCTTCTAAACTCCATGAGGCTTTTCAGAGGTGTCATAGATCCCCAACTTTCCACTTACAATTCAACCCTTCTTTTGCTATTTTAGACCCCTCTTTGAACAGCATGTCATCTTTCTTCATGTGGTATGTTGGGGCAGTAACCACTCAAGATGTCATGTGACTGCCTGTATAATCCAAAATTCTGTGTAGTGGGGAGGAAGGAAGAGGTAGTTTTTGTAATGAAAAGTATCACGGTGTATAGGGGTTGGAGTACCACGATGATATAAACAACACAGGGCGCTATACAAAAACCAAAGAAGGCGAAAAGGCAATGTGTTTTGGGGAAGAAAGGAGTTGGGTGACTGAAATGATCAAGAAGACAAATATAGCATTAAATACGTATTTCTATTTTATCATGGAAACATACAGGTCACAGAGTTTCTAGAACACAGAAGAAAGGGGGAACTAGGAAAGCCAATCAAGCCATTGGAAATTGTTAATCAATCCAATTATTGTTTTCCCCTTTCCCATTATGGAAGAGTGTCTCTGGATACCCTTATGGGATTGCACACATGGGTAATTTGGACAAATATCTTGCTTTTCATCTCCTGTTTCAACAACATTTTGAATACCATGAAGAAAGAGTTATTTATTGGAATAAGACTTAGCAGTGTGTCAAGATAAGCTTATATTTGGAAGTGGGACCACTCTCACAGTTGAACCAGGTAAGTGCCATTACTTTATTTCTAAAAATTATGTTAAAATTGGGGGAGGATGAAGGAATCTAGTGGTTTGGTTTTACTGTAAGAATTTCATGCTACAATAATGCTTAGAGTGCATTCACTCTGGCCAGGGTTTCAAGATGAATCCTTTGCTTGTGTCTGTTTAGAAAGGCTTCACTGGAACCACTGGGCTACCTCTGTACAATCCCTAAACACCTGTAGTGCACTACTTAGGTTTAACATGTTATAATTTACTTCCAGTCTGGATTCCCAGTGCTCTCTGACAAATTCATTGTGAAGTGTCCTATCTTCCAGTGGTTTTCACTGCCCCATTTTGAGCAGGGATGCACAGTTCAGTGATGAGCTGACAGTGGAGAGAACTTTTGAGACAGATCTTTCTGGTATGAGAAGTTATATTTTTGGCATTGATGTCACACTTGCTATGTCACCAGATAAGTAAATCCAGTGGCATGGAGAAAGAGGATGAATGAAGTTAAAGATCATTGAGCTTGAATTTTCACAACAGCCTTATATCCAAGACCACTTAGAACTAATGAAAATTGGCTACCAAGTTGCCTAGGCTTTGAAAATGCAGATGTGATGAGTAGAGATTATAACAAGCCTTAATTCTTCCTATCTTCATTTGAAGTTTTATAATGTACACAAAGGTGGACGTTACCCCAAGCTTTTCTGTGGGAGGGTGATGATAGGGCAGCAGGGGAGTGTTTTAGGGTGATCTTTGTTATCCTAAACATCCAGGTGCATACTTGTTACAATGCTTTCAGAGGTCTGCATGTGTTTAAAGTGCTGCAAAAATGTCCCATGTAATTTTACATACATAAACCATCCTACTCTTATTCCAGAAGGGCGTGGGGCTCCCTTGGGTCCTGCATAATATCTGCCAAGGTCTGTAGGATATCTTGCATGGGAATAAATCTTTATTTTGGGACTATTTCAGTCCACTTCCAATTCCAAAGGGACAAAATTTAAAAAAAATATGCTGAAGGAAGATATATTATTTCCAAACAGTTACTCCTGAGTCGTAAATGTAGGACCAGAAGAAACTGCCAGATTCCATTATTTTAACGTCGGTCTATATTGAATTGAAGATCCTATTTGTAAAAAAAAAAAAAAAACCAAACAAAAAAAAGGGGGTAAATTATCCCATAGAGAATAGTAGATATAGTAGATTTTGGCAAGAAAAAACAGCCAACAAAACACAGTCTGAGAGCTGGTAGATGGAAGATTGAGCAATGGTATTGCCATTGCAGACTTTACAGAAATGTTGATATGATGCTCTTTATCACATAAAGGGTCTTGTATGTCTTTTTAAAAAAAGTTTAGTGTGTTGATTCTTCTGCGGACAAGAAAAGTTGTGTTTCTCACCAGCTGAATGTAGAATGTGTCTCATTGTCTGCAGTAAGGTATTCTTATTTTAAGGAAAATTTTACAGTAGTTTCCTCAAATTTTTTAAACATCTTCAAGTTTCCCACAACTTGGGTTATGGAACAATTCTTTGGCAACTCCTGAGAAATGTGAATTCAGTTTCACAAAAGAAAGGTAATAGCTTTGTCTTCTTCTCTACCCTGAAATGCTTTAAATCATGCTTTCATTCTTTCCTGCCTATCTATCCTTTTTTGCATTCTGATGCAAAATTATATGACAACTCAGTTGACTGAAGTTTCCCTGTTTTTCAATAATTTCTCTTTCTTTAGCTAAGGATAGGGTGACACTTTCAAAGCTGCACAAAGGCTTTAGAATTATGTTTCACAGTAAAAGGTAATAGGCCTTAAGCATCTAAGTTACTCAGTGTCTGTTGAAATAATGTTTAGGCCAAAATTTTATGAATTTGATCAACCTGACCCTTTTGTTGTTAAATTTGGGGTTCTCTGGGAGATACTAATATGTGTTTTAAGATGCTAAGAACCGACATACTTTATTACTTGAATCTTTTAAGAATCCCCCAAACCAAAATGACACAGAAAAACATGCATTAGTAGTCACTCTAAGATTTGCAAGACATATTCTCTTGAGGGTTCAGTTAAGGACAGGTAAGGGGTTTGCTTTGATTTATTCTAGATAAAAATTTATTTAAGAATACTAACGCCCATAACATGGAATACATAGCTTTTCCCATGACTTTGTAAGATTAAAGGGAAAAAGAAGTACAACTTTCTGTGCTAATAAAATGCTGCTGTCAGAATGTAATGCACACATCCCCCCCAAAAGCAAGCAGTGGTAGGAATTCATGGCTGTATTTTCAGGTAATGCAAAATAGTTGACAATTCTGGGGTCTGATAAAGAAATAATTCTGCTTAATTAATTGCATTTGTACTGTGTACATTTGTTCTCGCTGAAGATCTTGCCCAGTGAATTATTCCACAGAAGCAGCTTAGTAAATGTTGCTAGAAGGCTATTTGGAAATACTAGAGATCAGAAAACATGAAAGGCCTGGAAATTTCTTCTCAGATAATAAAGAATGCTCAGGGCTAACAGGAGCTGGCAAAACCATGTTACAGCACCTGCAAAGGAAATGCATGTAGGAGGAAGAGGAAAATGATCCTTTTTGATTTACACATTTTAACTGTGTGTTACTGCTGCACTTATCTTTGGGAAGGGGACAAAACTGACTGTGGAGCCAAGTAAGTATTCTGTACGCATTAACCTTTTCTGAGTTGTTATTGTCTGGATTTTCACACCCCCCCGCCCTTTTCTTCCTTCTAAAATTCATGCAGTCACTCTCCCATACTTTAAACACACTATTTTAAGCTTTCTATCTATAGCAGTTTTATATGCAATTAGACAATTTAAGTATAAGAGCCATGCTGATCCCTTTTCTCAGGACTTGCCAAAGAATTTGGGCTCTGTGAGGTCAAGTCCTGTCTACTCTCATGCTTAATTTCTTTGGGACCTAACATCTACCCACTTAGGCATCTTAATAAGCTCTTCATAGTAATTGTTAGAATTTAAAGTCATGCTTGGACAGTCTAACGGGAAATCAATTTTCTGTGGAGTTGACATTTAGGTTCCTAAGACTTTCTGTTCTGTCAGAGTTAGAAAGACAGCACTGAGAGTAGAGAAGGATAATGTACAAAAGCATAAAATGGATCCTTATGCAGCATATCTGTACTAGTTTAAACTTACTCAACTGTTCAGAGATTGGGTTAGACTGAATAGGTCAATTGAAGACAATGAATGTTCAGTTCCTCTTCTACCTTCTGTTTGCTGTAAGTGTTGACAAGTGTGGAGTTGTGCCTGTTTTATTAGTAGAGCCAATTCATGAAGTTACGGCAGAGTGCTACTGAGGCTTTTACCTCAGTTTCGGGGCATGGGTGGTGGGGAAAGAGAGTAAAAACAAAGCCCCTTGATCAAAACTTGAAAAATACTCTGTGATGAACAAAAAGTTAGACCTGAGGGATATCTTGACCAGACAACCAGGCAGATGCCATACGAAATTCAAAGCTTAATGTGCCTCTTTTTAGCAAAGAGAGCCATTCAGGATGCACCTGTCAAATTGGACATATACATATATAATTTTCATATGTCTGATAGCCTTTCATAAAATGAGCCCATTTTGGCAAGGAAAAATGCTAGATGATTCCCTTCAGTTTCATGTCTGTATTAAAATTTATGTTGCTAATCTTGCCCTGGCATTGGTTTGTGGAATAATCCTAGTTTCTCCACCTATGGAAAATATATTTTATTTTTTTTAAAAACTCATGATATCATAATGATTTGTTGGTTACTAAATTATTTTGACACAAGAATATTTAATTAATTATATGTCTTATAAGATATTCCTAGAGAAAGCTTCTTCTATATAGTTGAAATTCAGGCCTTTGCAGTTGTCAAGTCTTTGTCATTCATGTATGTTGCTTGGAACTGGGAATTCAACTCTAAAATTCTTTCAAAACTGAAAAAATACACTAAAAGATTCAGAGCAACTCTTCTGAAAGAAGAGACTTGTCAGTGTCTTTCAGATTCTTTCAAAACTCCAGTTCTAGGGTATTTCTGCAAATAATGTCATTTATTCATTGGAGTAAATTGCACAACAGTGAAGCAACACACTAATTTATCTTTGCCCTGCAACTCTTGCTATGGTTAGACCTTTTAGCCACATCAGAAGATGATTTGAGGAAGGGGAGGACAAATAAAGGAAAAGCAGCTATTCCCTCATGTCTCATGAATATGCAATACAATCCTTGATAGAAGTGTTAATTTTAGGAATAAAATTGTTGAGAAAGAATAATCTGAGTCTTGGAGAGGCATGTCCCATACTTACAAAATAAAGAATTCACATGAGCCTTGGCAATAGGAAGCTTAGAATCCTGGGGAATTAAAACTCATGTAAAAAACCTACTTTTATATCCCCTTTCTGTCTTTGAGCTGACCTTTTTGAAGCAGCAGCAATAATGTAAAAAAAAGGGAGTTAGTCATTAATAATGCTAGGAATTAGTCACAGCTGGTGTATATATGAACATTAGGTGACAGCATTCAGTCAAGATTGCAATAAAATTAATAATCATGCTCAAACAATGTGTTTTTTTATAGACAATCAAAACATTTTCAACCCTCAAGTCATTATGATGAAATCAAAGAAACTGGAAGAAGATGGAAACATTGGGAAAGCAGCTTGTTTGGCAAGGAATTCCCATATAAAGAGCATGACCTTGGAGATGTCCCCTAATGAAGTTGTATATGAACAGAATCCACCCATTTTGACATCGAAGGGGTTGTACGATGCCATTAAAGTGGTGAAAGTGACAAAAGGCACAGAGGTGACCTGCACATCTAAATTCAACAGCAGCGTTTTTAGCAACTACACATTATCAGGTACAATTTTGTGATAGAGCTACAACTTATTTCCGGAGGAAGTGTCTTCTAGCACTTGGTATTTCTTCTGCTAATAACTATTGCCCTGGGTCATCAGCAGAAATGGGACAGACAGTGCTGGCTTTACAGTTGGACTCGATGATCCTAAAGGTCTTTTCCAACCTAAAGGATTCTATGATTCTGTGATTTGAAGGCATATGATACTTAAGCAAGTAGAGCTGAAAGATATTTCAAAGCATCTAAAATTAATGATCTTACCTGTTAAACAACTTGGAGTTACTTTTTTTTTTTTTTTCAGGGGTGGGGAGGTGGAGCAGGAAGACACATTCTTTTTGAAAAATGTGCATTTACTTATGACTAAATGCTTCACTACATAGCAGCCAACCTCCTAGAGCCTAGGTGGAAATAACCTTTCTAAAAACAAAAAGTTGAAGTGGTGGGGTGTTTTCCTAAAGCACTTTTTATATTTTGGGGGATTGCTTTTGTTGTGAAATAGTAAAAACAAAAGAACTCAGGAATTCTTTTTTTTTTTTCTTTTTCTCTTTTTTTTTTCTCCTGCAATTGCATGAAGAAATTTTCTCCTCAAAGTAATGTTAGAGTTATTGACTGATCATCTGATCCTCAGACTGTAGTACTGACATATTCCTGTGGAAAGGGTCATATGAACATTTTTTTAATCCTTTCTAAAATGAGGACATAGTTTATAATGTCTTTTCTTTATCAAAATACAGGAAAGGAGGATGAAGAACCAGTAACAGGGACAGTTTGCAACACCACAGACACCTCTGCACAAGGTTAGTTACCTAAATAGATTGTGAATTTACTATGGCAGGGATAAATGCATGGAAATGCATTTTCTCAGGGTTAGAGGAAATGCAGTACAATATGGTCATCAAACACAACCTGATTTTTCAAGGTATGTAGTTTAGTAACAGAAGCAACAGGAAGCAAAAGCTACTCTAGACAGACCTCGTCCTCTTCTGTTGTTGCCATGTTTCTCTATCAACTTTTCCTTTGCTGTTGTTTCTTTCCCCCACACTATTACCTGTGGTTTTTTAATGCTTTTTGTCAGTATCACAATATCCAAATCTAGACCATGATATCTCCCATTTTTTCTCTATCACTAAGCAGATACCAAACTGGAGAAAGCGAACATGCTGTCTATGGCTGTGTTGGGTTTGAGAGTCCTGCTGGCAAAAACTGTCGCCTTCAATACACTCATGAGTATCAAGTTATTTCTTTTCTGAGGTAAGGAAGCAGAGATCCTGATCTGTAGAAATACTGGAAGCACATGCCAGGAATGATTGCCTGTCTTTGAGTACTTCTCTAACTCCACAATCAATGATACCTGTTTGCCTGATCCTTTTTCCTTTAAATAACTCTTGAAGGTTTTTGAAGGATAAGACCACCACCACCAAACAAAACAAAACAACAACCACAAAAATAATAATAAAAAAAACAGCAAAAAAATCCCATCTGAATCAAACACACATTCTGCCCCCCCTGCAAGAAAAACCAAACCTAGTACCCCTTCTTCCTACCAAACCACAAATAAAACAGCCCCTTTCTCTAGACAAAGCTCAGTTCTTGATGGCTGGTCCCCACAAACTTTGCAAATAAACTTGCTTTGCCAGAGCAATTCAGGTATTATGAGCAGTGCCAAAGATATACCTCATTGACTATTTCAAGTGATAGAGCACAAAGCCTGAAGAAAAATCGAGGCAAATAAGGAGTCAAAAAGGTGACTCTCAAAACACAAGCATGTGAGGTAGTGGGAAGAAAGAGAGGAGGTGGGAGGATTTTCAAATTCAGGTATCCAAAGAGGCACAAAAGATAGTCCAGCCTAAGTTTTGTGAGTCTACTTGTCTTGATATGACCCCATCAAACAGTGTCAGGAAGGCCCAATTACATTAAATGCATCTTAAAGCACATTTTACTCTTCCTGACAGTGGAGAAACGTGACAACAGCCATCTGAAGAACAGCAGGAAAGAGTGGGTACCAGCAGCGCAATGTTGAACAGCCAGTGTCCAATCTGCAGACAGTAACCATCCAGAGCACAATGCAGCACCTTTCCCTTAAGATAGTTCATACTGTTGAATCCTGACTAGATAGATTATTTTAGTTTAGAGAGTTGTAACTGCTCTTGATATTTTTTCTGCTTTTGAACTCAGGATGAGTGTATTTTTCCTCATCTCTCTGTTAAGTAGAAATTGTTCTTTTCACTCTTCTAGCCTTTGCATAGAAACATCCAACCTGCTTCAATAGTTTTGAAAAATCTCACCCTCACTATTGATATATGACCCTTTTAAAACATCTTCTACAGGCATGTCACATTACTGTCTGTAGCACTGATGTATTACTGCTGAGACAATTCAGGCACAGCAGATGCTATTTGTAGCTTTAATGTTTTTTAGACATCTTTAATGTCCATAATTTTCTAGTGTATATGAGGGGACTTGTATTGGGTCTGAAGTGATTCAAATCAACCAGATAATACCATAGAAGCATTTCTTTATTAAACCTGTAATTTTTTTCTGCAAAGTTCATGTCACATATATTTTAGGCTACTATAGTAATGAGCAAAATAAAGTTTTACTAAGCCAAAATGCTGTGGTTTGTTCTGTGCTTTTTCTTCTGAGTTTGGGATGGAGATTACTGAAATCCAAGTATCCTAATGACCAGCAAGTTTAGAAATAGAGTTTTGATAACTTGTATTTCCTCTTGGCTGAACTTGCCTTTTCTAGACTTTGTTCAGAAAAGTGAAAATTCTCTTTAGCACATTAAAATGCTTCAGTATGGCTCTGAGTTGTAGACTTAAGGGGTTTGAATGAGGTCTGGTCTTTCAAATCACTTCGAAGAGACCCCAGAATGTTTTGCAAATTTTGCAAATTTTGCATCATAGCAAAAGGGGACACATGTCTAAGGAGTAATCAGTTAAGAGACAGCTTGATATGAGCATGAGGAAGGAAAATACAAGTATCAGAAGAGAAGAAATTATGCTGTTTTTTTCCACTTACTGATATTAGGAAGAGGCCAACAGGAAATAATGTATGGTGGTTTGATGGGGTGATATTTTCCATAGCAACTTGGTTGTTAGTCAAAAAGACCCAAACATGCACATTCCCCAACTCATCTTTCTTTCACAAGCAACAGGCAGGATGCTGTGGTCAACATATGTGACTAAGTTACACCACACAAGATTAAGTCCCTTGTTTTGAAAAACAAGTTAACCACATCCTGAAGGGGAAATAATTTTTTTCACATACTGACTGAGTTACTGTTGGCCTCAAGACAGCCTCTGCAGAGTGCATAGAGTGTTTAATTAAGCTTTCTTAGGTTAGTCTCTAAGATCCCCAGTCACCTAGAGGAAGACCCTCACCCTATGCAGAAGATAAGTGAAATTTGCATGGCAAATCCCAAACCAGTAAAATCCTTATTTAGTGCATTCTACCTCCATAATGTAAATCAGAGGGACTTGTTCACTAATATTTTTATCCTGATTTTCTAATGACATCCTGAACCTTTTCATTTTGCACTCCCTACCTTTCCCAGTCTCTCAGGCAAGACTCAGATTGGGAATACCATTTCTGTGTCTCTATGCAAATCAAGGAATGACATTTTCCTGAGCAGTCCTTGGTTGTGCCTGAGAGCTTTGGCAGAATTAAAATTCTGCAACACTGATCAAGCAGTAAGAGGGATCTACAGATGTGTGACTACTAAGGGATAACATTGACTCGTACAGAAATTTGCCAGCCAGAAAAAGACATCAGTCTCTCTTGTTACACCCGTCCACATTGGTGTAGGACATTAGAGCCCTCATTTGCATTATGAAGAGATTTATGACCTGAGTAGTATCTTCATGGTCAGATTTTTCAGATGTCCCTGTGCAGCACTGGGAAATTGGTCAGTGTGGGATCACCTATGTTCTCACTAACTAATTTCAGTCACCAAAGTCTCTGTTATCTAGGTATCAGTCAAAAAAAAAAAAAAAAAAAGAAAAATTGGTGTCTGAGAAGGTGGTTTGTAGTCTTCATCTCTGTGAAGAGAAGCAGAGAATACTCAGCCATCACTCCCTTACCACAGTCTATCAGTCACCCACCGTAAGCAGAATTTGTCCCCACTAGAGTGGCCTTATTTCAGGTCACGGTATGTGAAATAAGGGGGTTGTGTCACAGCTGACCAAAATAATGTTTCTGAGACATGATACCAAGAATGAATCCTGAAAACAGCCCAGGCTTCTTTACACTGTAGCCAAGATGTTTGCAGTCTGTTTTTCTCAGTTTATCTGCAACCTATGGTGACTTAGAATACCTGGGGATAAAAGCGAATTAGGGTTTTATGTGTAGGGAACTAGCTGCATAAATACACCCTTGGAGGAAGATGGGTATTTGCAGCCAGTGAGAAATTTTGTCACCTAGGCAGCTGATGCCTAGAGAAGGGAGGTTAAGGGGAAAGCAATACCATAGTAGACCACAAGGTCTAGCTGGAAGAAGCAGATACATGTGCAAACACACAGGCCTTTCCTGCTCTTAAAATTTTGGACAGATTGTGAGGGGATTTTTATTTGAACTGTTTCCCCTGTCAGGATCTATCTAGGTCCTAATTTTAGTATGAGTTAGGAAAGAGCCTGTATCCCGACTGTCCATAATACTGAATGTCCTTCCCCTTTCTTCACTGTGACTTTGGAAGACAAACACCGTAACACTGAATGTCCTTTCCCTTTCTTCTTCTCCCCCCCCCCCCCCCCCCCCCCCACCGCTACTAAAAATCCACTTTGTGCATGTCCCTCCCCCGCCCCCGGCTCGTCCCCTCCCACCCTCCCTCTCCCCGCCGCCCAGGGCTCCCCCCCCCCCTCGTCCCCGGCTGCGTGGGCGCCCAGCCGACACAGGCCGCCTGCGGTGAGGAAGGGGAGAGGGGAAGGTCCCACCGGTGCTCCACTCACCCTGGGAGGAGGAGCAGCAGCTCCAGAGCTGGTAACCCCCCGTTCTGTGAGCGTTTAGGGGACAAAGGTGTCCCCAGCTTAAACCATCCACGGGGACAACTCCTGACCCCTCAAACCGGGGGGGCCAGCCCCTCAGCAAGGGGGAAATACCCTCCCCAAGGGTAAAGGAGGAGGAAAAAGAACAATTCACCAGCCCTAAAAATGAAAAGATGAGGGGGAAATATCACATCCTACCCACAAAGCACAGCGGGCAGAGTCAGTGCTCCCCAGAGGCTCAATACTCTCATTATTAAATTGATATTAAGCTTATTTAAGAGTTAATATCAATAGACAGGAAAAAAATATAAACCACCTCTTCTTCCCCTCAGATAAAAAACCCCACTGGATGGAAAAAAATCCCCTAAGCCAAACTTTTTAAGGCGAGAGACATTCACAGGGTGGGGGTCACATTCCACCACGGCTCAAAACCAGTAACCCTCACAAAGCTGGGGGGTGATCAGCCCCCTCTGGCAGATGAGTTTAAGGGGAGTAATGAGGCAAGCCTGTTAATGTGTAATAAATAAAAGAGATTCTATTAAAATAGTTATTTTATTAGTGTCTAGGCAATTAAAAAATGGGCTTAATCAGGGTGATCACCTTTAGCAACAAAGAACACACTTGAACAGAGCCACCATCCTGCTCTGATAAATAATAAAAATATTTAAAGGGGGTAATGATCTGACTACTAAAATAAGCTTAAGAAATACACAGAAACAGAACAATAAACCTACACCAATAGTACCTAAAAAATGTGCATAAGGAGCAGCAAACACCCCCCTGGAAAAAAAGGGCTTAACCTAAAACAATTAAAAATCACAGCCAAAAGCAAACAACAACAACTAAAAAAATCACAGTCAATTGAAAATGAGGAACAAAAAAAACCCAAACAGTTAAAATCCCACCTTAAAAAAAAAATATTGTTAAAATTGTACCTTAAAAAGAAAAAAATTGAAAAGGGGTCATTATCCCTCGTTAAAAAAAAAGTATCAAGTGGCTAAAGGAGGACAATCAGCTTTAAAAAACTGAGAGTTTAGGAGAGAAACAACGGCAGCCTCTCCAAAAATGCGCATTTAGGCGTCAACCCCACATTTTTAAAGGGATGTTGGACAGAGGGGGTCGCTCCCCCCTTATAAACCGAGGGAGGTGCGGGGGGGGGTGGGTGCCCCCTGATTATTTTCCAGGGGAAGGTCTCTCCCGCCTCCGGTACCTGTGGGCTTGACGGCGGCGGGTGCGGGGGGCGGCGGGTTGGGCGCGCTGCGAGGAGGTTCGGCCACCGGTTCGGGTTCGTCTGGGAGGGAAAAAGCCGTTAGAAAGCGGGTGGAGGAGGATGGCGAGGCCGGGGGGAGGCGGAAGAGCTTCCCCCGCCTCCGGTAAGCGCGCCTAGGCCGCAGCGCTACGAGGAGGCCGCGCCGAGGCCCCTCCACAAGGCCGCGCCCCGCCAACAAAGCGGCCCCTCCTCAAGCCCGCCTTTTACCCACCTCCCAACCCGAACCGGCCCCTCCGCTCGGCCGTCCCCCCGCTTCATCCCGGCGGGGCCCGGCGGGGCGCAGCTCACGGATGGACCGCCCGCCCTGGGCCGGGCGGGCCCCCTT
>JANHFX010010292.1:0-31583 GCA_027560015.1 Chloroceryle amazona | reverse complement strand
TACCTTTTCCAGACAGGTGTATCCCATCCCTCCCTAACAGGTTATACTCATTGAAGACTGTCCCACTGTCATAAAAAAATGGCACCCAGCACAGCCCAGCTGCTCTCCCGGCTTTGGAAACCCCCCAAAAGATTAACCACTGGAATAATGTACCCAAGGAAGGTGTGGATTCTCCTTCCTTTGCCATCTTATTAGGGAAACTGAATACCTGTTTGGACAAATATTTTAATTCAAGTGCAGTCCACACTGCATTATTTGTTCAGTTTGACAAAGTTCAACCCAGATAATCTCAGGTTTTTTTAATCTTAAAATATCCATGATTGCCATAAGGTACCAGAAGAAGTAGCAGCAATATAAATGTTAAAAATTGGTTATACCAGTAGTTCAAGAGAATCCACTGTTGACCCCTTTCCAGATGATAATGTAAAAGTATACAGAGAGTTTGATGTTAACAGGAATTTTGGTGGAATCTTGAAGGGTACTTTTTGTGAGACATAAAGTCTTTGCTTCATGACATTTCTTCAAACACCACCCCCAACTGTGTTCAGTAAAACCTCAAATTGGTAGTGCTATTCCATTTAAACAACATAACCTATATGACAAGCTGCCACAACCCATAAATCTAGTCAACTATTAGTACTATATGACAATAGTCTTTACAAATACATCCCAGTACCATGAAGCTTATTCTAAAGACAGCTCACATCCTCTGACACAATTTATTCAGTTTGTTGAAGTAATAGGCTATGTTTTAAAAGAGTTCAAATATAAGAACCAAGGACCTTCTCTACCTTGTGCGATTCCAACATCCCTCATGTTAGTAAATCAGGTTTTAATATCTTCCCCTAGTAACTACTGTCTTATTCCAATAGGGTTCCAACCCTCTACTGATATTTTACCCTGTAGGATTGATAAATTTCTGTTATAATAACAACTTCTTTTTCCATTCTGAAAATCCTTTTCCAGTAATGGCATCAACATGAAAATTTCCTCCGCATCAGTTGTGAAAATCAAGTATTAAAAAAAAAATCTTACTAAGTGCAATCATATTTTAATCCAAACCCATTCTTAATAAAGCCCTTTAATCAAAACTCTTTCACTATGCTGGCAAAAAATAGGACATGATTTATGAACATATTCAAATGACAGCAAAAATAGGTCAGTGGGATGCAAAAAATCCCGTATTTCGTATATAACCTTTTGTTTCCCACTGTCTTTTGTTTCAAAACTTTGCATTCATTGACACTTGCAAAGTCTTTACATTTGCTTTTACTCAGTAAGCCACTTGTACACTCTTAGGTAGTCTATCATTGCAAAATCTGTTCCCTTTAAGCAATAATCAAGTCATTACATTTTGAAAGAATGAGGTGATGTGCATTTTGTATTCGATGTAAAGTTAAACAGATAGCTTTCCTAAGAAAGCAGGCACACTGACACCATTCAAAAATCAAAGTCTTCATGAAGTCATATGTGTGTCTCTGTGTGGAAGTCCGTGATCTTCCCTCAACCACTGAAACACACTCTCCACACCCTACTTGCCTATTCTGCTTCTTTGCTTGCTATCTCTGTTTCTGCTAATATCTATGCAGGAGCAAAGCTTGTCACGCTGGGTATTTTAGAAAGCTCTTAAATTAATACCTATGGAAGGATAATGAATCATAAAGTGTAGAGAAGCATGGACTCAGTGTGAATAGAACTTTTAGAGCACACAAAAATTTAAAAGATAGTGTCAAAGTTTAAGGTCAGGGAAACTCCTTAGAGAGATGCTCTCTGTTAACCCCCCTCCCTCCTCAAAGGGGAAGAGAAAGGGAAGAAGGGAGAGAGATTAGTGATTAGAAAAGGAAACTAGAACAGCTTGAATGGAAATGAAAAAATAATAAAAATGGAGTATGTACAAATACATTGACAAGACTCTGAAGGTTTAGTTGTTGCAAAGTAGCGCTTATCCTAAGTTAAGGACTTTCCTCTGCTCTGCCAGCAAGCAAATGCACATGAAGCTGTGAGGGAACATGGCCAGGACAGCTGACCTGAAGCAGCCAAAGGGATGTTCCATACCCTAGAATGTCATAAACAGTATGGAAACTGGAGGGAGCTGGCTGGGAGGGGTGGATATCTTCTCCCATGTTGGTCAGCGTGTGGTAGGCAATTGCGCTGTGCATCGCTTGCCTTTTGTGGATTATTTTTCTATCTTTTTTTTTCCATTATAATTATCATTATTATTTATTTTAGCTTAGTTTAGTTATTAAACTGTTCTTAATCAATAAGTTTTTTGGTTTTTTTTTTACAGATTCTCCTCCCCTTAGAGGGAGAGGAGTGAATGAGCAGCTGCCTGGTGCTTAGCTGCTAGCTGGGATTAAACTACACCATCTAACAATCCTTTCTGTTGCTGAAGAAAGAATGAAATAATTACTTAGAATAGCTACTTTTTTTTTTTTTTTTTTTTAATTTTACACAGTGTTAAAGCTAGTTATGGAAATGTAGAAAATTTCCTGTAACAAATAAAATCTCTTTCCACAAATACTGAACTGAGTAGAACTATGAAACAGTCCCATTCTTTAAACTTGTCTTTTAGGTTGAAAAGATTTTGCCTTCTCCAAAATTTAAAGACATCACATTCTTGTTCATAATTCCCTTTCCTAGTGTAATGCTTGATTCTATAGTTGTTCTAAATCTTCTGTAACATGCTGAGCAACAGAGAAAAGCCTAAAGGAAGCTCAGTAACCTAAAGAGAAAATCTGCCTTCTCGAAAGAAAAAAATTCATCAATTCAGATTTAACTATATAAAAATGCATAACTAAACAGCTCATAAATTCAGATCTATGGCTAGTCACACACAAAATCCCTTTGATACCAGTTGAGGTGTCCACTAACAGAAATATAGTATTCTGTACATGTCTAGAACTGTGCATATGTCTCCAGTAACTCTTCATTCTATATATGGAAAGCATCTGTAATTCATCTTAAACTCTAATGAGTTAGACATTTCTTTCTTTACATGGACTGTGCCAGCACTTTATGTGCATTGTGCCCTAGTCACAATATTAGTTCAAGAGGTCCTCAAAACAAAATATTTTGTAAAAATCATCCACACTACTGTAGTTACTACTTAAGGGACATGAATAAAAATTACCATTTTAATTAGACAAATATCTCTTACCTCTGATGCAGCTCCCATTAACTCCTCAAACACCTGAGGAAAAAAGATGGGCTGGCTACCTAAGCCTGGATCAGAATATAGCTCTCAGAGACAGATATCTACTCAGGAAAAAACAATTCTGTATCTCTATTTGAGGGAAACTTTTAGGCTTAAATGTCCAATAGTCAAGAAAAGCCTATAAGCACTCAAAGAGGGTTGTTGTCTCATACCTAGGTAGCAGATACTCACTGCTGATGAGACTTAGGTGGCAAATATTTCATCCCTGCTTTAAAAAAAGTTTATTTATAACAGTGTTATTATTTTAGAATATATGTATTTAAAATTTTATGATAGTATAAATTCTGGATTCTAGCTTTGGGTTGAAAATGCAAATAATTCAGTTCACATCTATCTATCTATTTATCTCAATCTCAGTGCATGCACATTTTTCCATCTTTGACTATTTTAAAATAGCTGATCTATTTTTTTTTTTAATTATCTTAATTCTTTTTTATCATCATCAGACAATACAAAGGCAATTTTTACCATCCTTTATGACTCACCAAGATTCTTCTGTATCGCTATTTATTGCCCCAAAAAATGAAATAGTTATTTCAGGCAGGTATGATAGGTATAGCAGACAGAGATGCCATGTACATTTATATTTTTTTATGCTTTTCAAATACCCAGAATAACTCAGTTGTCACTTTTGCCTAAGTAAATGAGTTTTGCCTACAGGCTTTATACCAAGGACACTTCACTCACTAAATATAAACGTTTTTTGCAGCTCTTAATAGCTGAACTATGCAGTTTCTACATCTGTTATATCCCTACTGGAGGGATTGCAGTCAATCTAAAGCAGAAATCATAATCACTTTGTCAGTATTTTGATACCTAACAAGTAAGAGGTGTTTCAGAAACACACTGAAATAAAAATCTGAAGGAGAGTTAACAAAGCTATAGAATGGATCTCTTTTAACTTCTAGGGAGTTTTAAAGCAACATGAATAAAATAATTTAATGATTCCAACAAATCCTGTCATTGTATCTGCATTAAATTCTGTAGCATTGTGTAATAATAAAAATAGACACAAGTGCCTGAAATTCTTATTACTTGTTGAACTCTTGACTCTGAGTAACTATGAAAGAACAATTAATACCTTGGAAGCTGAGTTGATCTTCAATTTGCTACTCAGGAAAATCAGTCATTTTAATGGGAACAACTTGGTACAGAAAAATGCAAGCTTTTCAAAAGAAGTTGAAAAAGCTGGTTTCAAAATTTGCAGAAGACTTAGGTTTCTTTCCTGCTTGAGTATGTATGCATTTGCACATTTAATATTATCAGTCACTGCATATTAAGAGAGTATATCTGTGAGCCTGGGCAATCCAGTGCCCTACCAGTAAGCATTCAAAACATTGTGTTTTCACCTCCTCTGCTACTACTGTTAGGACTTTTACATTCTTAGTTTTACCCAACAATCTCTTTAATATGGAAGAGAAAATGGAACAAACCGCACACATAAACCAGTCTTCTTTTGTAATGTGGAAGATATGGATGCAAACACTGCAGACCAAGCTGAAGTAAAAGAGCAGGTAGCTAATGCCAGTTTTTATCCTCTTGTGAAAAGTGTTGACACTAAGATGTTTTTGTGAGACTGGGGAATAAGCAAAACCAAGGAACTAAACAGCTGCATCCAAAAGTGTTACTTAACCCTCTTCATGAAGGAAATTACTACAGTCTTTGGATCTTATTTCCTAAAGATGTTTTTCTCCATCCTTTTGTTAGTTCCAAAATCCATTTTAGTACATATCTTGTCATTAACACCTAGAGTATCAACTGCTGTGAATCTCGGTGTTAGGAAGCAAGACCTCACTATTCATTGCAATTTATTCACCAGTATTAGGAATCCTCTTCCCAGGTCTTTTCATAGCACAACATTGTGCTTCACACTGCCAAAGTTATTATTTGGGGTCAGTACAGAGTGTAAAGTTTGATTTTGACCATGTAAAGAGATTTCATCAGTGTTCCTGACAAATATATTGATAGAAAAAAACGTTAGCTCACAGAATAGGAACAACAGTGAAACCTCTCTATTGGTGACATTTAAATGTTTACGTGTGTTATGGTGGTGGTAGTTTTGGTTTTGTTTCTATTTATTTAAAATATATAGTTACTGTACTATTGTTGCAGCCTTATCCATCACCTTATATTAAAAAATATTCAAAAATCCAGTCTATTATGTCTTTATCCTTTAGTTTGCACACAGAGCATTGCATTGTACTGTAGCCTGAAGCTTATACCTGCTGTGAATCACATTACTCTGCTGTTAAAAAGGCACTATAATATAGTGGTATGTTATTAAAATACCTAGGTGCATTTGCTTAAGTTTGGGGGGGGGAAATTCAGTTATGTGAGCATAGAAAGAATGAAATTTTTCTTTAATGAGGCACAATTAAACTAAATTTTCTGTATTCTAGAATACTTAAACATATTCTACAGCTACAGTAAAAGGACAGAAATTACTTTTATAAATCAGAGTATATAGCAGAGATTTCATTTGCTGTTACACTGTAGTAAAGAGAAACTCTTTATGAATGTACATCTGAACCTGTTTCAACAGTACCTGGATTCACACATATACATATAACATCATTTAGCTGTATCTTTTAAAAGACAGTTATCACATTTTTTCAGTTGTGACTGAATATTAATGTTCTTTTAATATTTCAGCTTTAAAAATACTAATTCTATGGCACGTAAGTATTTATGTATATGTTTGGAAAGGGAGATTTGCAAAAGAGAGATTCACTTCGTTCTTGAACTGTTTTCATTTGTTCTTTTTTAATTTCAAACCAAAAACGAATAAACAAATATACATGCATACACTTCTGAGACAGATTCAAATGTTTGCTGCATGACAGGAACTCCCTCACAGGGTGCTGACATGGTAGATAGGCACTCAGTAACTTCTCTCTCAAAAAATCTGTGGCCACTTTCCTACGAATGTACTAAAGAATAAGCTCTCAGCAGGATTATTAGCAGTTTTGCAGGAAAATGTGGTGGACAGCTCTTGAATTAATGAGGAAAGAAAAGTTGTATTCTGGTTTTTGTTAGCTTCCCAGAAGGCAATGAATACCGTGAGTATACATCAGGGTGAAATTCTGTTTGTGATAATTTTTAAAGTTTGTGGTAATTGGTTGGTTTTTTGGTTGTATTTAAAGATAATAAATAAATAATTTTTTAATTGTGATAAAAACTGTGCAAAGCAATCCCAAAATCATCTAAAAAACCCAATTTTTGAACTAATCATACAAAGTTCTGACAAAATAAGATGTTACCAGTAGCATGGTGCTGAATAGAAAATTTCTGGTCATTAGGCAATACCAAAACCATAATTCTGAGCTGTCTCTATTTGTCTTGAACATCTATTTCGTTACAAAAAAAAATGAAAACAAAACAAGATATATGTGCTTGTGGTAAATTGATAGAGAATTCTTTGATATATTTGTGCAAAACATACAGAAGAAGTAAAAATAGAAGCATCAATTTGAATTATAAACTGGAAGTACGTTTTAATTTCCAAAGAACAACTCTCTCTTTTGGGGATATTTCTATATACCCAAGAATGACTTCATGGCTTTAGCCAGAACTGAAAAATACAAAAGAACCTTTGATATTCTGTTCTAGGTCACCTTGTTTTCTGTATTTTTTTTTCTTGATCTCCACAGGCTTTACTAACTAACATCTGAGTCTTGTTTTAAGCTTGCTGATTGCATTGAGTTTGTATTTGCTATGCAGTAAGCTGGCACTAAGACGGATTTTGATCTTTAATCTGGTTCAAGGGATTCTAAGCAGCTCTGATTGCAGCCATAGGCAATACATGTACTAAATGAGATTGAAGGACAAATTAAAAAAAATTAATGTTTGAGTAAATCACTTTGTCCTGGTTAAATGCATTTAACAATTTCATTTTCCCTTGCAAAGCAGGTTTTAAAGAAATTAACAAGTGTTTTAGTTTTTTGATGTAAGTATAATGAATCTTTTTCCACACAGAAAAACTAATGTCATTAAAGTTGTGTCTCTCCTCCATGTATTACAATAGCTTCAAAGCTTTTGGGTAGAAAGCTGAGGAGAAGTCAGAAATCTGTACAATATATTGTTGTATTTATTGCCAAAGGCAAAGCATGAGAAATTGGTTAAGGCCTTTTTAACAATCATAGTTCAAATGAATAATGATGGTTTAGCCTTTTGACTAACAGTAGCTCCTGCAGCCAGACAATAGCAAATTTATATAGTTTGCATTGCTCTAAGAAATTAATTCTAGTAACGAATTAATGAGAGAAAGAACAACAAAAAGCAGGTTTATTTGATTCAGTTATTTTAATAATCTTCCACCTGTCAATATTTACATTCCTTAGAGTAACATTTTTCTGATGTGTTTCTATATTTGGAGAAGAAAAAATGAAAGAATATACTAAAAAAGATGTCTGACACTGTAATAAGGAGGAAAAAAAACTATAAGGATTATACATATGGTTTAAAAGAAATAGTGCTCCAAGGAGCAAATTAGTAGAATAAGTAAGATTTGCCAGCTCTTAACTATGTTAGGTAAAAATACCTGATAATCTGATTAAAGCCTGTCTGGCCACAAATCCAATCAGAAAATATCATTATATTATACTTTGGGACCTATCATTTTATGTTCATCAATCACTTCTCTGTATGTGAATATGTTTGTAATTTCTATAAATACGAAATGTCAAAGCAACATATGCACCAGTTCAGAACGGAAGAATGGTTATAGAATAATGTCTTAGTGATCTTTTCTGACTGATGCTGTTTCTTTTTTTCTTTTGCCATTGTTCTTAGTTTTGTGGGGGGGCTTGATTTTTGGTTTGGGGGTTTTTTTTGGTTGGTTTTTGTTTTGTTTTGTTTCATTTGTTGTTTGTTTTGTTTATTTGTTTTGGGGTTTTGTTGTCTTTTTTTTTTTAATTGATATTTAAATGCATAGTTCTGGGGAAAATCCATGCTGGTTTTGGTACAACCTGGTGCCTTTACAGAATTCAGGGATAAAGTCTCGGTCACTTCTTCATTACTACTAAAATTTCTGTTGATTTCCATAGGATAAATATTTAATCACTTTGGAATCTGGAATTATTCAACTCCTCTTTGTTTCATATAACATTATTTTTCTATGATACAGTATTTGCCTTCCACTTTTGTGTAAAAATTTCTTGTGTACTACAGAGCATGTGAATGAATCACTTTTAATATAACTTCCCTCACATTTAATACTGGAGCACCTTGACAGAATTTGACTGCATGCTACCAGTGCTCAGAGAAGTCTAGTAGCTGGGATGTTAATTATCTGCTACTATTTCAAAGTCTTTTTCTAAACACAGACTTGTACTGCTCTTTATGTACCTTCTCCCTCCCCCTGCCATCCCCCAGCTCTAAAAGGGAAATATAAAAAAAGCTTTTAAGTAAAATGAAAAGAAGTCTTTGGGCTCATTGAAGTTGAACTTTTCTTCATTTGTGCCCTGTGTGGAATGCATTGTGTTCCCACACTGATGTTTTGGAAGGAAATAGTTTTAAAACTAGACAAATTCTTCCATTATGGAATCCACTACAGAATTCTGTACATGTCTTATATATAATTCTGTACATACTTGTCTCATATATTGTCAAGGTTTAGGTTCAGGACTGTCTGATAGACCCATAACAGATGCTCTCTGCCAACCCTTCTCCATCCGCAAATGAGAAGAGAAAGGGAATAAGGGAGAGAGACTAATCAATTAGAAAATAAAGCTAGAACAGCTTTAATGAAAATAGGAGTAATAAAATAGAATATACACAAATATATACAATGCCCAACCCCCTTGATGGTGTTTATGACACCATCACCCCTGATGTTGTGGAGCAGGCACTGGGGAGGTCCCAGACTCAGCTAGGACAGGAACTGGATTCAGGAGCTGGATTCTGGTGCTGGATTCAGGAACACAGTTTAGGATCAAAGGCAGAACAGATATAGTCCTCCTTGGATGCCAGCCATTGAAGAATAGAGCTTGACCCTTGTGATCCCTCAGTTTTACACTGAATGTGACATATATGGAGTGGAATACTTTGTTGGTCAGTTTACGGTCTCCTGTCCTATCCACTCCTCCCCACAGGTGCGGCGTTTGACTTTCTGCACCCTCAACGTGCTACACAAGATTTAGCAGTGACCTTGGTCTGTGTACCAGTCCTTGGTAGTAACTCTAAACACTAAGTGTCAACACTGCTAGAAGCAGACACTGTATGAAAATATGCCATTAACTTCAGAAAGTGCAGTTAGAAGAGAATTAGCTGAAAAGTAAAACCACTGAACAGAATTGTTCTGTTCTAAGTCAAACCAGGACATATATTCAACTGATAATCATAGAATCACAAAATGTTAGGGGTGATGACCTCATGCTTCTTTTGTCTCTTTTACAATACCCAAAGCATGAGTAAGTTTATAAATGCAGCATTTCTCTAACTGCTGCTAGCACCTTTTCTGCCCCTTCTCTGTGCATTAAAATTTCACCCTGTATTGTTAATCCAGGTCATTGTACCTTCTGGTCTATGGTAGTTTTCTGTCAATCTGAAAGACCTCTACACACTGGTTTGGAGAAAAACTTTTAGCCTTAGAAGTTATTTTTTTTACTGTATAAATCAAGAAAAATGCAGTTTGACTCATCTGGAAGAAAAGTTCTGATGCTGTATTTAAAAACTGCTTGAGCTCTATTTCCTCTAAAAGAATTCCCAGTAGCATGAGAAATAGTAAATACTGGTTTATAGCTTGTCTCCCTCAAGATGATTTAAAACTCTGTTTCCCGGTAGAAGATTTGAATGAGCAAACTACACTGTAGTCCAGTGCAGTAGGTGTTAAACAGGTCTTAAGAGAGCTGTAAATGTGAAGTGCACCAACATTGAAAACAACAGGGTTTTGGGACAGAGAATATGGTCTTTTAGCAAGGCTTTTGAGGAGGAGACTACATAGAAAAGAGATGTAAAATAATTCTATTTCCTCTGAGGAATGGGGAATGTTGGCCCAATGTCTCTAGCTCACTTAAAGGAAAACAGAAGTTTTTCTTCAAGGAAAGATTAAATATTTTTAATTTTTTTATCTGAATGCAGAGAAAAAAATAAAGAAGCAACTTGACATTTCCTTCCCATCCCCACTAAGAATAAATAAAAGTGGGGGTGTGCGGGGTGGGGTGAGGGGGATTTAGAAAGCATATGGGAGACCAGTGCTTAAGTTCTTTCAGTGTATCATCCAGAACAATAGAAAGTTGGTTCACTAGCAGGATATACCAAAGCACAGACCTCCTTAAAGTTGTTAACAATGCAAATTCCTAGAGTTGATGAACAAAGCTTGATATCACACCAGTGTGTTAATGAAGAATATTGAAACTATTAAGTAGTATAGGGAAAATCCCTGATTAATATTAACAAACTCAGGATTCTGAGCAAGAACTAAGGGACCTTCTTTGGATGCTTATAGATCACATGGAATATTGTAAAATTACTGATGAAAGTTTTGCACTTGGTGCAGTTCTGTATGTTTTTTTCATCAAACACCGTGTCATTTTATGTGAACAACTGCAGTATTCAATGACTACCTTCTTGGAAATATTCAATTTGATTTAGCAGTAAAGTGCAATAGGTCCCTTGGAACCTCTTACTTAATCCAGAAAATATTTAATGGTCTATTCAGGATTTTGCTTGACATTTGGAGACCATATTAGAAAATCACTTGCCTGTTAAATGCAACTGGTGCTTCATCTTCTTTCATATCATCAGCATCATTTGGTAGCATGTGACATCTTTACATTATGAAGAAGCACTGTGAGCCATTCTGTGTTTAATTAAAACAAACCAAAAATACCCCACAAAAGTTTGTGGCTGGTCTTTTCCTAGTACATCAAAACTGCAGAAGGTTCAAATTCATATAAGACAATATCTATTAACCTGTAACATAAGAAGAACTTTTCTCACATACAATGATAGAATGTACAGTCTATCAGACTACAGCCCTGCAACTTAAGAAGGGTGTGAAGGTCCTTGAATGTGTCCAGAGAACTGCAACTAATCTGATGACAGGGCTGGAAGAAATGTGCAGTGAGGAATGGATAAGGACTTTGGGTTTGTCTAGTTTGGAGAAAAGGAGGCTGAGGGGTGACTTCATTGCTCTCTAAAGCTTTCTGAAGAGGGGAAGTGGAAAGAGAGGTGCTGAGCTCTTCTCCCTGGTATCAAGTGATAGAAAACATAGAATCATAGAATGTTAAGGGCCGGAAGGGACCTCGAAAGATGATCCAGTCCAACCCCCCTGCCAGAGCAGGATCACCTACACCAGGTCACACAGGAATGCATCCAGGAGGGTCTTGAACATCTCCACAGAGGGAAACTCCACAACCCCCCTGGGCAGCCTGTTCCAGTGTCCGTCACCCTCACTGGGAAAAAAATTTCTCCTTATGTTCCTGTGAAACTTCCTGTGCCTCAGCTTCCACCCATTACCCCTTGTCCTGTCATCAGGCATCAGCAAGAAGAGCCTGGCTCCATCCTCCCGGCACTCACCCTTTACATATTGTTTCTATAAATGTTATATATTGCTTATATAAATGTTTCAAAGCTGCACCAGGGGAGGCTTAGGCTGGACATTAAGAATCATTTCCTTACGGAGAGGGTGGTCAAACACTGGAACAGGCTTCCTAGAGAGGTGGTCAATGCCCCAAGCCTGTTAGTGTTTAAGGGTCAGTTGGACAAAGCCTTTAACAACATGCTTTAACTTGCTAAGCCATGAGTTGAGCAGGCAGTTGGACTAGATAACCATTGTAGGTCACTTCCAACTGAAGTTGTCAACTCTGTTCTGTTCTGATATGTTCTATTCTATTCAACTTTTCACCAAGTATTTAATTAACATTGTGTCAGTAATCTCCAGAAGACAATCTATAATGAAACAATCATTATAGAAACTTTTTTTATATTAAAGGTTGTTATTTCCTTCTGTTAAAAAACATCACTGGTCTCAGATTCTTTTTGCCCCCTTAAAATATTACACCACATTATTTCCTCCTTTTTTTCTAGTCTTGTTACTACTTGGTTGATTTGCCTAGAAATCCATGCAACAGGGATCTATTGATTATGCATATCTTCAAGTGGAGTTATAAAATCTTCTCTCAAGGCAAATTCACTCTCTTCCTTCAGATTCATCTATTGATGGATTTTGACCTTGACATTGGCTTTTCTAAGAATACCAAAGTGTTCTTAGTTACAGTGGCTTGTACTAAAACGAAGCTGTATTTTTATCAATATTTCCTTTTTACTAAAAAACTATGGAGCATATGAATATTTTCTTGAAATCAAATGATGGTCTCTTCTTGGAATAGTTGTCAAGTCAAACTCTTAAATCCACACAGGATATTTCTAGAAGTCACACTACAGATGTCAGTGGGTTAAAGTTGGTGAAAATGTCCCAAAAATGTAAAGAAACTTGAAACAATGTCCAAGACAAACAATCACAGGTGATAGCTTTTATAAGTCTTTCTTTTTATATATAAAATTTATCATTCAGACATAGATTAAGTCCTAAGAAAAAGATACACTGAATAGTTTTGGTAATTTTTTTCTGCTCTATCCTTTTTGGTTCATTTTATTGCCTTTCACTGAAATTCCTGAATCTTGGTTTATTTACTCAATACGTTTATCAGACTGCTTTTTTTTTTAGTTTTTACAGTTAACATAGATAAGGTGTAATTTTTTAAACTTTTTAGAAGACAGAAAAATGTCACAATGGGTACATTAGATTATGCAGTTATGACAGGCTAAAGCACTAAATGTAGACAGGTTACAACACTCAGCAGCCTAGGGATCCTGCAAATTTAATAAGCTTTAGCTATGGGCAAGAATCTAGCAGCTCCAGGGACAGAGGAGGAAGAAGGCCTAATCTATTTGTAGGATATATTTTGTTGGCAAAAGTATCATTATAATCTTTCTGTTATATTACTGAAAGTTCTCACAAATTGCTTATTTTTGTGCAATTACCCATTTCTTTTTTTTTTTTTTACATATTTTTCAAAAGATCAAAAGATCTTATTTCAGTTTTAGAAATATTGACCCTATATTTACCCTTTTATATTGTGAACATTGTTCTCTGTTACCAATAAACATTTTGTGATCATGAGATTGATCTTCATGAACAAGACATATTTTGACAAACATCCTTTAGGAATATGTTATATTCAGGGTATAGGTATTGAAGCTGTTCAAAGGAAATGATCAATAGTCAAGTTTTACAGTCAATGACATATACAAAAGTGACAACATAGCATTGTTTTTTAGTTCCTTATCTAGTCTCTATTTTATTCTCCAATCCTCCAGTCCAAGGTATGATATTGGAGCACGTGTACTGACGACTAATACACTAACAGCACACAGGTTTTCTTTTCCTACTACAGCAGAGATTTCTGGAGTTTCAAGACAGAAAACTGTTGTTCTTCAAGTTTCCATCCAACCTGAAATCTACTTTAACTGAATCTGAAAGACACCGAGCCTTTGTTATTAAATAGAGTTCTGAAAAAGAGCTGTGGTATATCTTACCACTACTGCATTATCCACTCTGAATGAAGTATTCTGCTTCAAAAAATATTAGAAAATTCCCATTATAGGAGTCACTCATTCTAGAAAGACTTCAGTCATACTGGGATAAGCTATGTGAAACTAACAGACTTCCCCCATCCATTTAAATGCTCTCTAAAGGTTCAGCTTTATCTCAGCTAGAGATCGCCCGTGTCTAGAGACAGAAGGGAACAAAAAAAAGCAGAAAAAAAGTATAATTTTTATATGATTATCTTTTTCTGTTAAATAGTCTCAACACATTCTACTAATTGTAGCTTTTCATTTGCAAACATAGTGCCAACTTTCAAACACACTAGTACATAACTCTGCATATTTCTTTCTCAGGCCTGGATCAAGTGACATGAACTTTAAATTTCATGGCAGCAATGGTGAGATTAAGTTGTCCATAGGGAAACCTCTCAATTTAGAGGTGAAATGCAAGAACTTTAACAGCATACACTGCAATGTCTTAGTGACAGAAACAATAAATGTAATAGAAGTGAAAAAAGGCCTGTTGAGTAGAAAATATTTTAGATGTGTCGTGTGTGAACCCCAGACAACACCCATTCAGACTCTTGCTCCCTACCCTCTCCACAGGACAAGGAGAAACTAAAAGGAAGATGAGAAGACTCATGGATCAACATGACAGTTTAATAGGGGAAGCAAAAGCTGAGTGTGAAAACAAAAAGAAAAAAAAAGAAGGGATTTCATTCACTACTTCCCATCAGCAGGTAGATGTCCAGCTGCTTCCTGGAAAGCAGGGCCATGCATAGTGACTGCTTGGAAAGCCAATTGCCATAATCAGTATATAATCTCCCTTTCCTCTTTCTTTTCCTGAGGAGTTATTCCTACGCACAGCATCATACGGTATGGAATAGCCCTTTCATCAGTTTAGGTCAGCTATCCTGACTATGATACACCCAACCTCTTGCCTACCCTTAGCCTAGTCACTTGGGGTGGTGGGCAGGGGAAGAAAGAGAAAGGAGGGGGAAGAGAACTTGCCTTTTAAAACTGTTTACAGGTGAGCAAACAAATAAAAGACACTTAAAGTAATAATCTTTGGGGATAAACACATACACTGGGGAATATACTGCATTTGGGTTTTACAGAGAACAAGTATGAACACTGTATCTTATACAGTACTTTATGTAGTTAACTATTGCAAAGCTTATTAAAATTTATAATCATAAATTAATAAATGTATTTACAAATGAAGAGGCTTTTGATCTTCCAGCCATTGCAAATACTGTCTACAAAAGAAGTTGAAGCACCTACAAGGAAATTCAAAATATGCAAAGGTTTTATCAGAAAATACGGTATTAATTTTCCTGCAGCTGTCAAGTCAGTGAAGTAAAATTACAGAAATTTTAAAAAGAAATGAAAATTCTCACTTTATGCTTAGCTCAGGCTAGAAGGGCAATAGAAAGAAAAGACGGTATCATAATTTTTAATATAGCTGGGATGAAGAAAAGCATAGGCAGTGTGAAGTTAACGTGGTTGAAGATGAAATGCTACTTCTAAACTATTTGTCTAACCCCAAGTTCATACTCACAGAGAAATCTTTCCAGACTACAGGTGCATAATGCTAATATTTATATTTAAATGTATTTTTTTCATCAGCTCTATAGCTCTTGTTATCTATGGGTGCTAGATAGAATAAATACTTCCTGCTGGGAAACTTCACCTGAACAGAAAAAAACCCACTACCTTATAAAAGTCAGTCAAGAGACTAACAAAGGAGACTTTAAATTACACTAGCACAGGATAGATCTGCTGCAAGAGGTAAAATGATTAATCTCTTTCATAGAGAGGGAATGCTACATCACTCCTGAGCTCATGCAGAGAGACAGTGGGTACAATACCTTACCCACAGATAGAAAGATGTACAGTCACCAGGGAATAAGGTTTTTGCCCTTTCCTGCTAAGGTCTGTTATCAAGCTGTCCTGCTTCACTAGCACTTTAAGAAGTCAGAAAGTTTGGAGTAAAGTGGATTTCCAGTACAGTAAGTCCTAGAGACCTTACTTCTCCATTGTACTTGCCTTTTGGTAGATTGGTTATACTTTAGAACACATGAACAAAAGATGTAATGATCCATCAGATGTAAATTCCATGGTGCTACACAAAACAACAGAAGATGACATTTCTGATAGTGGAATCCTGAGTTCTTTCAGACTTAATGGCTCACAGCAAATGAGAGAGCATCAAATGTAAATCACATTAAATGATCTAGTAGAAAAATGTTACATTTTTACAATAAGTCAATATTTTAAGATAAAAGTTTAAACTAAATTTGAAAACATTTAGGAAAAGCTTATGGATGTAATGTGAATCATTTCTAGTTCAATCAAATAAATAATCCAGGAAAAATGTCAGGATAAGAAAATCCATCAGTAGAGACTGGATATATACATAATCACAGCAGTAGTTTTCAATTTGTATGTGACATATTAAAAGTGAATTTATGTCCAGACAATACAGGCTCACTTATTTTATCACTGGGAAGGGAGAGCTCCAACATCAAGCTATTCACTAGCATAATATTCCTTTTCTTTGTCTTATAGCAAGTTTTGAACTGAGTACATTTTAGGAAAAAAAAAAGATTAATTAAAACTGTATTTGCAACAGCATCCAGTTTATCTATGATCATAGAAGGAAGGTTAATTATCACAGTATGAATTAACAGTAGATGGTATTGATCAAAAGCATTACTGACATCCCTGACTACATTGAGCTGTAAAATAGTTTTTCCTTATTCTTGTCCCCAGATAGTGAGAGAAGACCATCTTGAAACATGAGGGAGATTATATATCTACCACTTTCCTATTGTCAAAATTCTCTTAAACCTCCTCTATCCTCTTCTTTGTTACAGCTTCACTGCCTTACCATCAGAAAGAGGTATTTTCAAGGAGGAATCACAGGATAGAGTATAAAAGTCACTTTGATCCAACTCCCACCTAGGATTAGACTTGCTGGTTCAGAGAGGTTGTCACAGGTAGTGTTACCTTCACTTTCCTCACAATTTAGTAGGACATTTTTGTGGCTGTCAGTGCTGTTCCATTTCAAACTTTGTTGTTTGGTACTGATCCTCCACTGGAAAATCAGTAACATAGGGAACATTCCTACATTTTACTCTTACAGTGGGACAACAGCAAAATCTATGAATGATAATATTGAATAATCATGTTTCTATCTGATAAATAGGAAGAGTAATATACACTCCTCTAAGAATGAACTTGGCATAGCTTCAGAAATGAATGAAGTATGACTTTCAGAAATGTGTAAGGAATAATTTTCCACATGTGACCTGTATTAAATTGTTTTCTTGTATTGAGATAACAGCTGCTGTACTAAACTTCTTTAGAAAAATCCCTGCACCTGTGCTGTCTGCTGTCTGTTGTGATAACATACCAAAATGTGGGTGAAAAATACGGCAGTTAATTGTAAAATCATTATACAAGACAAGTCCATATAAAACATTTTTTTCTGTTGGGTATAACAAACTGTTTAAATGAATGAGTGGAATTTAGCTGAATGTATGAGCTTCTACAATTCTGTATGACTCATTGGGATGTTGTCACAGTAAAAATTCTGCTGTCTGCCTTTTCTAGGAAAAAACATATCATTTTGTTTTGTGAGGATTCATAATGCTTCTATTTTTTTTTTATATTGCAAACTATTTTCATGCTCCAGTTGTAACTTATAAGAAAGATTCTGGAAAATGAACTTTTTTGCTTATCAGTACAAGTATTTGAAAGCAATTTTACAATGGAAGAATTTTTGTATGACTTGAAAAATGTGGTATTTAGTTTCTCACAAGTATTTTTTTTTCTCTTTCACAGTATGATGACACAACAAAGTGTTTGTGAACCACTTGTGAACAACGTATGTTCAGATTTTAAGAGAATTAAAATAATATCGGGTGACTTAAGTAATGAATTGGACAGCAAGGAAGAAGCTACTGAATAAAGAAAACTTTAGACAACCTTTGAATAAAGTCATGAATCAGCAGACATACTGCAAAATTAAATGTGGGACCAATTTCTAAAGTGGTTATGTGTAAGAGTTACATTTATTAATTAAATTACATATTTACTAAGTTGTGAAGATAGATAAACATTTCTTAGATAAATGGTTATATCTTAAAAAACTTACCCTTATCTCCTATACAAAATGTAAAGACATAATAATAGCATTCCTAAGAACAGTCCTCCAGTTAATCTTGATTCATTGTGCCATTTTATGCATGGGTAGTAGAACTGGGACCATTTTATCTTTTCCTAAATGTCTTTTGAAGTTTATGGTCATTGAAAAATCCATGCAAATAAATTGGTGAAATGATATATGCAGGTCTCATGCAGAGTATCAAAGCATTATGGTGGCTTAAATCCCTGTAGAAGCAGCAAGAGACAGGATGAAAGTGTTTGCTAACAAATGACTAAGGTACTTTTTCCCATTCAGATGAATAAGTTCTTAAAAGCAGAAAAGAATGGTATAAGATCAATTTATAGTAGCTCTACTACTTGATGGTAAGGGAAGGAAGAAGCCAGGCTGCCTCCAGCAGGGCCAGTCCAGGACTCCCGCCACTGGAGCCACCCGAGGCCTCTGCGCAGGCCGAGGAATGCGGCCGTTGTCTTCCCGTTTGCAGGTTCAACCAGTAGTGAAACACAGCGCGTATCCCAGAGGAAAACAGACACACACACACTCAGGACACTGAGGTGGCCGGTCACACGGGCTGCCACAAAGAAGGCACCACTTTCAACAGCACTGTCACAGAGGACTCGCATAAAACACAAACGCAGATAGCAAAGTACGCTTCTTCTCTTGGGCTGGAAGAGATGGAAGCTCACAAGTCTCCAGGTTCACAAGCACTCACACATTTGTGGATGGCCTGAGTACCAGCACAGCACCTCTGTCCACCCAGTACTCCTGCCCATATTCCATGGGTCCCCCTACTTACTCTCTGGTCCAGCTTGGTGCTCGCTACACATTAACACACTCATCCCACAGTCATGAATCCCCTGGATACCAGCATGGATCCTTCACCCACCTGATACCTCCACCTCTACTCACTCGCTGGTCCAGCTTGAGATTTGCCAATGAATGCACCCACACACCCCCCACACACCAAGACTGGGGAAGATAAATATGCTCAGAGCCCCAGCAGCCAGCACCCAGTACATGGGCTGTGTCCTGAGGTCCTGCTCCAGCTGCCAGCGCTGAGGTCCTCAATCACTCCCTGGTAGCTGGTTTTTGGGACATGCATTATTTACACCCCATGACTGAATGTTAAAGTCCTCCACTGACTCCAGTCACTGATGATAAGATCCCACTTGCTCCCATAACTGACATCAGAGATCAGGGCACCCACATCTGTCGTCTGACTCCAGTAGCTGGCACCAATTTTCATTCACATACACAAAGGTCTCACCAGTAGCGGGCACTTAGACCCTGCAGTACAAACACACACAGGACAAAGAGTGAGATTACACAGAGAGATAGTTAAGAAAAGGTTTAAAATAAAATGGAAGAACGTAGGATAGACTGGGGATCATCCTGGTCCCTCAGGTTCGTAAGCGAACCGTTTGAAAATCCTGGCTTCCCTGCAGTTTTGTGATAGCCATTTAATTAATGCAACTGACTGTGTGGTTTTGGTCTTTGTGTCCATATTAGCCCTCAGGTTTGTGTCTACATATTGTGTCTATGTCTAGCTCCTTGTCCTTAGGATCTCATTTGACAAAGCCCTCAATCAGATAATCTTACTGTAATAAATATTTCTGTGTTCCAGCTACTCTTACCAGCTGGTATTTCTGACTGTATCTGATTCTCATTATTGCCTGGTTGTTTGTGTCTCTCTGTGGTTTTGTGTGTCTTTTCCCTTTTCTTATTATGTCCTTTTGCACTGTAAAGGCCCTTGACCAGACACATCAGCAAATAATCTTGTCTTCCACATAGCCTTCTTACAATTTACTGCTGTTAGAATGTATGACTTATTTCCTCTCAGACAACATATTTAAGCCTAATTGTCTTTTTGCATGGATAGTTGAATGTAACAATTTATTTTTTTAAAACTTCTTACTTTCAAATAAAATTTTGATTAATAATAATTATAACTAAAATTTCAATACTTTTTGAAATAACATTGATTTCTGACTCTTTAGGAAATGCAGTCTTTCATACATTCCTCCCATCTCTCCTGAAATTTGAATGAATTTTATTCAGCAGAATTTTGCTCCTGTTTAAATCTTGGTTAGAAAGGAACAAAGGGCTCAACATGACACTTAACTAAAATTCTCCTACAGTTTAGCTGTGGACCATACAGGACTCAACTATTTTTTCTTCCCTCTGACAAATGAATTTTAAAAATGCTTCCATGCCAAATCAGTGATCATTATCACAATTATTTGTTACACTATATACTCTACGCCATCGTAAATTAGATAAAAATATTAACAATAAAGTTAAATATGAGATTCATTCTTCTACTTGCATTTCTAATTGAATACACAAGCTGTTTTCACTGGCTTGACATTACACTTGGCGTAAGTTTGTTGGTTCACTGGCCAGCCACTGTATTTTATCTGTGAAGTTCTCTACAGGATGTAGCATTAGACTCCCAAGCTGGAAAACTTAATTCTTTAAGAAAAGGGAGAGGAGTTTCATAAATTAAGATGTCACATATTTTTTTTATACATTATTACGGTGACATTGCATGTTTTCTGTGAGGGAAATAAACCCAACAAACCAAATTTTAACATTTTCCTCTTACTAGCTGACCAATCTTTCTGTGTGAATTTTATCTCATTATTTTATCATATCAAAATTAAAGGAATGAATTGAAATTAATTGAAATTCTCAAGTACTTAAAAAGGGTAACACCAATTCACAATGAAGTTGGGGTGGAAAAGAGCAATCTTTCAAGTAATACAAATATTACTCCAAGTGGTTTTCCATAGAAATGAAAATAAATGTAGCCTGAAGTATTAAGAAGACTTCCTAACCTTAGAAATTTGGGAAGATGCTTAAATTCACAGGGAAGAATCTCTTCTTCTGCTATAATACTGAATTAGTTGAAAAACTGGAAAAGTTTAAAATTATCATTCTAGACTAAACCAGTCTCTTCTCCCATTCCTAAATGAACACAAAACCAGTCATATGTGTGTAATTCTACAGAAAATATTCATTGAGAACTCAAAAGGGATGTGTGTCCCAATGGAAAGATATACTCTCTGCTTCCACCTCCTGGTGAAAAGACACAGGCAGAGTTTCATTTGCATAATTTTTTTACTCATAATTCCTTCAGTGACACATGGGAGTGATCATCTCTATACACAAACTCATAATTAGTTGAGAATTGGAATTGCATGGAGAGAGGTGACAGGGGATTTCTTTCATGTAGCTAAAAGAACATCTGTGAGGTAAGGACTCACAGATGTTCAAGCATCCTACAAGTTATTAGTTGTCAGGCCCTGCAGACTATGTGCTATTGAGAGGTGAAATATAGGTGCTCCTTAAATGAATCTAAAGAAGGCAGAAGAAGAGCTAAGTGAAATCCAGTGATTATTTTCCTAACAGGAAAATAAAGTTGGATTTCTCATCTTCAGTTCTTGCTTCTTCATTAACAGCAAAGCAAGCATGGATCGCAGGTAATCAGGAAAGCTGTTATTTGTCTGGATGGGGTTTTTTTTACAGTCTAACAGAAATACCATCCCAGATTAAAAAACGAAACCAAACCCACAAAAACAACCACAAAGCCCCACTGGCATTTTCTTTAGAATACTTCATTTGAACAAGAAAATCAGAAATTCAGAATTTCAGAAAATTTGAATAGAAGCTCCTTCTTGCTATGAGCTTGAATTTAGCATTATCTTGAACTTAAGTAACTATCACCATTTAATGGAACAGTTGCAGGCTGAGTATCTGTATTACAAAATCATGTCACTGCTTTGTTCCAGTGCTCTAGTCTCCTGATTATGCCTGCAAAGACGTGAGTGTGCTCTTTGGCACTACTGAGGAAGGAATCAAGCTGTTTACTTGGCAAGGAAGCAGACCAGCTGCACACACCCATCTCTACACCCAACAGACAGTATGGAGAATTTTGTTTCTCCTGCTTGAAATAGTCTTCTAATAGCAGACTCACTTTTCTCCACTCAATACACTTCACATCAGTAAACTGCACATTTTCTTGCTACTTCCCACAATATACAAGTCCCAGTTACAGCGGTGTTGTAAAAAAACAATCTGGAGAGGTGCAAGAGCCTTCTCATTATTCATTTTCCTGTCTCAGGTATCAGCACACAAAAGCTTCAAGAGATTGGCTACCTGTAGGGACCTTGTGTTGTCTCTAAGTTTTGTTGTCGGGAGGATTCCCAACAGCATTACAAAGAGGTCACTTGCCATATCTGCCATATGGTCAACACACCACAGATGGTTACTGTTGCTCTTGAAATCTTGTTATGAGCACAGGGGAACACATCCTGTATGCAGAGCCAAGAATTTAGTGTTAGTACAATTAATGTTTTAATCGTGTAATCAAAATACAGCAAAGTTATTAGTCTAGTTACAATAATGCTAACACTTAAGAGTCAGGATTATCTAATCAGTACAGATAATTCTTGATAATGCAGTTAAAATTGTGATTGTCTGATAATGTTTAGCTACTCTTTACCTTTTCTTGGGTATTGTGCTCACCCTCCCAATGTTCCTCTCGTCCTAGGTAGATGGTACTAACTACTCTTCCTTAAAAACAGAGCTTCTTCCTCCTCATATTTGAATCTGCTTTAAGTTGGTTTTGAATATTTTCTAAGGCAATCTTGTCTGTTGCTCTTTCTTCATTCTTTACCACTTCCACAATGCATTTGTACTCTTTTTTTCTATTAGCCCTAACAGAAGATTCACCTGACTCCCTTGTTTAGTAACCATTAATGATGTTTTCACAATTTCTAGTATCCTTCTTTATTTGTAGTCATCTAAACCACTTTTTTTTTTTTTCCTAGGGTCAAAAATAGGTTATTCCAAGGAATAAAGAATTTTTATTACTACTTATTAATTAACATTAGATGTTACATCATACAACTGCACAAAGCTAAACTCACTCTAAAACAAATTTAAATGAGTCACCTGACTCCTATGTAATTACTGTCATAGCTAAAAGAAGCTAAAGACAAAAGAATCCCAAACAAACCCTGGGTATGTGCCATGTCCTTTTACCAGTAATGGCAAAGTCATATTTACTTGGCATCATTAGCAGCAAACATCCAGATTACATTTAAAATATTGACAGTACCAGATGACAACATCTCATTCATTTGACAGGCTCAGCAAGGGGATCTGATCTTCTCAAGCAGAAGAAGGATGAGATGGCCATCTTTCTCTAGCTAAGGCAACAGAGTCCAGAGACAAGACTGAGTGCAGAGCAAAATGAGATATAGTCCCACAAGAGAAAGAAATAAGAATTAATTTCAGTATTTTCACACGTTACTGACTATGGGTTTCTGTTGTAGGGGCTCTGAAAGCATGCTGTCCACACTCCCATATTGGGGTTTGGTTGCCTAAACTCAATGCCAAGTTGAATTGAGAACATCTGGTGAATTTATGGAGAGTTATAAAGAAAGCTAGAGGACTCAGTGAAGTTCAGCCTATCTCACTTTTGGGACCTGCTTCTAACCTAATGATCTCCTGTTGGGCTTTGCCTGAACTACAGCTTCATCAGTCAAGTCCTGGCTCTGCACTCTGCCGATACAGAACATGTTTGTATCTGGCCTCTGCTATAGGCAGTGATTTCATGCAATAGCCTTTCCAGACAACTGGAATTTAGTTCGGGTGTTATTGGAGGAGCCAATGGTACTCTAGATCTGTAACAATTAGCCTAAAGATTTGAATATGTAAAAAAATTGATAGATGTATGTATAGATGTGCTCATATCCACGCATATACATGTGAAGATTTTCTGTTCCAGCTCCCAGCATGCGTCATTAAAGGAAACTAAGTATGAAAGTAACAATTTCTGCATCTATTTCACAAAATTCTGAGAGCAAAATGGTAAAGAAAAAAAAACACACCTTTTTTAAAAGTATATTGTTACATAGTGTGTTAGATTTTAATGATAAATTGATTTTCTATGTAGAGATTTCAATACCTTTTCCTCAGCTGATCTCGCCATGTGCAGAGTTCAAAATTCATGAGCTGGATGTCAGCAAGTCTGATGGAACAGAGATTTGGAAGAGTAGCAATACCATGGTAAAAATATATGAAGAATAAATTACTAATATACTTTGGAGTCTTATACTGAGTTTACCCAAATCTGGATTTTACAACCCTGCTTCCTCCTCTGATGGTAACAGTGCTGTAAATATACCTTGGTGATGTTTCTAAATAGTTCTCCATTTTAAATAAAGCAGGAAATGTTTTTAATCTTATATATTTATTTTTGATTTACTTTTGTAAATGAAAAACAAAGCCCAAATATCATTATGATCATTCCAGGAGTTCAAATTTACTAAACATCTGCCCACATTGCAGTGTGGTCTTGGTTAAAAAATGATTACACCAAGGGGAACTTTTATGCTGTAGATTTCAGGGTGTTCCTGGAACATTTAAGCCAAGTGTAAATGAACGATCTCATGTAGGGAAAGGGTTCTAGCCAGTCTAACCACACAGCCAAAGAGTTCCATGTGGCATAATTTATCCATCCAGCCAGTCCATGCTTCAGTGCTTAACGTGCTTCTAGTACTCAAGTTAGCTTATAAAATCCTGCTCAGCAACTACACTGCAACCTGCAAAATGCATATAACTTGAGAAGAAATTACCACTATAGATACTAATAACATTTTAGATTTCAGAGGATTTTTAGTTGCCTTAGCTACTTGTTCAATAATTTTTTTCAATTTGAATGAATAACATTTTGAGAACAGTGATGGTTTTCATTTCTGGACATGAGTAGAAAGGATTCACTAGGAGGTATATACCATAAACCATCAGATGGTAAGACAGAAATATTTTTCTCCTCTCATCCATTGCTTCACACTTTTCTCTCATTGTCAGATTCATTCTTACCCGTGAACGCATCGTGCACAACAAAGGTTTTGTTCATGTGATGCTACCCATGTAAGGGAATTTTTATCTTGTAGGTCACCCTATAGATTTTTTGTCACCTACAGATATCAGTAGAAAAGCTGATGTTTAACAGCCGTTGTGAGTGAAGTATTGTAAATCACAAAAGAGAACTCAACTCTATGTTTTTAGACAAAAGTCATTGACTCTTTTTAATGATCTCTTCTTCAAATCTATTTGGATAGTGATAATCTGTATGACAATAAAAGAAGAAAATAGCCTTGCTTTAGTTCAGCCCATTGTTATTTGTTTTAATATGCTTAAAGAAAGTTAAAAATGACAGCTAGTTATATAAAGATTTTCAGAAACAAGATAAAACAGCTCCTTCAGTATACTTTACAAGTAGTTTTTCCTCCCCTAGATTTATCATTCAGTCTCTTACTCACAACAGGATTATAGTTATAATCACTAAAACATTTAATTCCTTCTTAATTTTGTGTTTACATGCATTGTTAGCCCAATTTTAAAACTCACAGTGTGGATCTTCTTCATATGAATAAAAAAACATAGTCACAGAAAATGTATTGCTTTCTCTCTATGATTTCTCTTGTTTTTGTTATCAAAAAACATTTTTACATCAACAATTGTATGTTAAGCCACCATGACATGGGAATTAAAAATGAATCACTATGAAGTGCTCTAGCTGTTCATTTGAAATGGAATTAAATGAACCTCAGTGATTGAGCATTCCTTCTCTGCCATGGTATGTGAACTTAAAATAAATATATAATAACCTATTCTAATTCTGAATTTGAAAGTTGTACCAAGCCAAAATATATCAGTTCTTGCTGGTAATGTAAAAATATTAGAACAACAATAATTTAGGTTTATAAATATCTTAGAAGTTGTTGTGATTTGTGGTTTTTTTTTGTCTAGGAAAAAAATCATTCATAATAGTGTGTGTTCATATCTTATTGTGCCAAGTATTAAAACAACAAAAAATAACCTATAATATAATAAATGCATAAAAGCTCGAGTTGCTGGTGGTTATATAGCTTATAAGCAAATAAGAATAGAATGGAAATGTAATTTTTGCCATTCCTAGTAAAAAGCTGTGTGGAGTCTGGCAAACCCAGAAGCCGAAGTGGATGAAAATTTGCTTTTTACCCCTTATTTTAGCTCTTCTGGGAACCTTGTCAATATCAAAAGATCTCTGTTCATAAAAACAGATGATACTACAACACCTAAAGTGTATTTCCATTCTGTAATCAGATTCTCTGCAAATCATATTGCGTTGATACAATGCTTATGTTACTCTTGATGCTAGCCAATGCAACGTGTGATCAGGTTCAGTTGAAAGATAATTCTTACAGTTAATAATCTTACAAAGTTACCCTGGAATTCAAGAGTTAATATGTGCGTGTTCATGTCTAGTATAAGAAGTGAAAATGAGGTCAGAATATATTCTTTAATGAACAGTTGCATTGACGATGCACAAAGCACAATAGAATTTAACTTAATCTTTCATATTTCCATGAGAAAGGTAATATGATGTAGATTTATTTTATTTTTTTCTGGGAAAAAACAAATATGCAACTATGACTGCATATTTCAGTGAGAAAACAGACCACACAAGTAATTCTTTTGTTAAACAATATCTCACATATTAACACTGTCTGCCTATCAGTATCAAATATTATAATGAATTCCTTTAAATGGTGGTCAAAAAAAATGAAATGCAGTCTCAAAAGGGATGCTTGTCTTAAAGTAATTAATTAAATAAAGTAACTGGCTCCTTGAGTAATATAAATATATAACTCTAGCATTTGGCCAAGTGATTAATTGACATGATTTTGTTTTTACCTTGCCATTTCGATGAGGTGGGTAATGTTGTACCGTAACTTAATAAAAATTGTTCAAAAGCAAGGAAGGAGGCAAATGTATCAATTTTATTTGCATAATGTTATCAGTGGAATAACTTAATGGATGCTGCAAAACTCTGACAGAAAAAAATGGGTTAATCACAATTGTGTAAATTATTCCATCACACAAATGGCCTTTACTTATTTGACAGTTTGAGAAAGGAAGTGAATAAATTAAAATTAAAATCAATTTCTAGCTCCTTGATCACAATTTGATGGTCATTTATACTTAAATGTGTTGTAAGCAATTTATTTTAAAGAGTATGAAGGGCTTGAATCATTGCCACTTTCTGGAAATGAGGGTTTTACACTAATTTCATTTATACCAATGAAGTTACAATTATGTCTTGAAAGATGGATTTTAAATTATAACAATTTCCCAAGATTCAGAGCTCCGAATCTCAATTTAATCTTTTGCATACATTATGAGAACCACATTTTAGCTGTGACTGTTGAATTCACTTCACAAACGAATTCATTTGTGACCATCCATATTTAAGAAAAAGAAATCTACCTGACAGTGGTTTAGAACATGAAAAACTAAAGTCTTCAAAGTCTGGATTTTAGCAACCAGCTAAACATGCAAAATGCTGACTACCTTTTGTTTCAATGGCAGCTCTTAGAAGCAATTTGGGAAGATGCATGCTCAGAGCAATTCAGTGAACCATGAAAAAAATTACTTCTGGCTTTAATAGGTATTGGGTTCATGTTCTCACAGAGCACTTCACAGATTTGTTTTAAACATGCTTAAGAAAATGAAGACCAGAACAGAGACTACAATAATCCTTCACTGATTTAGTTCCTCTGCTTTTCATGATGGTTAACTTTCTGTTTTCTTTCCTTTTTCAACAGAGTGCAAATATTTATTCTTAAGTTTCCAACTACGTGATGATTAAGTCATAATTAACTACATGTACAATTAATATCTAGTATGCCTGTCACCAATTGTCTTAGATTAATATCTGTAATTGTCTCATATCACGACAGATAGGGACTATTCAATGTTTCTCTGCTACTCTGACTGTTAGCACCGGGCAGACACAGTGGTGTTGAAGTTGGCTAAACAGTGCATATTTAGTGGTAGTGGAGAAGGACAAGAAGTAGCTATATAGTTTTCCTGCTTTATTCCTACTTTTCAAACCCATTAGCTAGTTATTGGTTAGTAATAATACAAAGGCATTTGGACAATGGCAAAGGATAACCCTGAATTGCTCAGCCAGCTGGACAAATTGATCATTGTAGGTCCCTTTCAGCTGAAATAGCCTAGTCTAGTCTAGTCTTGTCAAGGGTTAGTTCTGGGCCAACATTTAGACAAATGACAGGCACTCAGCCCTCACAGAAAGAGAAGAGAAAGGAAATAAGGCAGAGAGACTTATGGGTTGGAAAACCAAACCAGCTTTAATGAAAATAATAATAAATCAAAAAAATATATACAAATATATAGAAAATCAATATCAAATCCAACACCCGATGGCAAAATTTTGTGAAGACATCTTCCAAAAAGGAGGGCAGAGTATTGCCGAAGTGTATAAACCCTAATTTTAATATTGGCATGAGAAATTCTATTCTGAATTACTTCACCTATGTGGAAATCTGTTAACCTGCAGTGTTTTTCCTTTCAAATACCCCTGAGATAAGAACAGAAGGGAAAAACTATAACAAGCATCCTGCAGTACCTGACTGTATGCATACTTTTTGTCAACTTCTAGGCAAAGTTCAGTAGACATATTTAAACTATCTTCAGAAAGAAGAGGCTTCAACATGCTTAAGTTTAGCAATAGGTTTACAAAGCAATCTGTACATTCCAGTGTATTTAACCTTTAATTTTGTTAGCTACCCAGCTTTGGAAGTGTCTTGCATTTTTCAGTAGATCAGTTGCTTGCTTATGAAATCATGTGCTACACTCTTATCAATCTTTCTTGCTAAAGCTGGATTGCCAAAGCATTTTTCCATTTCTAATGAACAACTCAAAATACACAAACAATAAATCTGTTATCAGTACTTGACAACAGCAATTAAGAGATGGCCATTATATTTGCACTGTCTCTTAAGACAGAAGTTCAAGTATGGCTCTAAGACATCAAATCTTCAAAGCACATGTACCACACACCCCAGCAGTAATTGCATATATTGCTATAAACAGTATGTTCAACCCCTTGTATATTACTTGTAAACTTTGATTGATTGTCTCTGGTTAACACATGCCCTTGTGTATCTCTTTTGAGAACTACACAGAATAAATACTCCTGGCTCACAATGGACGAGTACATTATAATATCTCTAGAAGACAAACCTGATTTTTAATGAGCATGTATTATTCTTTAAATACTTTTTGAAATCAGAGCTTAGATGATTAGAAAATCTGATTAGCAATCAGAAAGAAATTGGTCACAAAAGATAGTGTTAAAACACCAATTTTTCTTTCAAGTTTCATAGTTTGCATTTGTTTATAGAAATTATTTATAATATTGCTATTCAAACATTCTAGGTTTGATAATGGAAACATTTAAAGGATAAATATGTATTTAAATATGGATATTTTAATATATGGTGATTAATAGAAAAGTAATGCTACCAGAAAAAAAAATTCTATTAAATTTTTTAACATGGAAGTCAGTCTCCACGCACACATTAAATAATGGCTTTTATATCGTTCTTTTAAAATCTTCTTTCAGGACTTGCATACAATGGGTACATGTGCTTGTCTTACATGGAGAAGACCTAGCATACAGACCTGAACTGTTTCCCTGACAACCTATATCACCTTCCTTCCAAGAAATGTAACATATCTCTGGTGCAATAGCTTTTTTTTCATAGGATTAACATAATATATCACTGTCCCTGACTGATTCCAGTTACTCATTCTCCTTCATTAGAATAAACTGTGGCATAGGATTTCTATGCGTGAACTTCACACACAGTGGAAGTGTAGGAGCCTTTTGAGGTCCAGCATAGACCTTCACATTAGCAATAACATGATGGTTATTACTCATAAATCTCCACACAGACATGTAGTACCATTCCACACATCCTGGACAGCTAAAACATCCACACCAGGACAGAGAGATATCAAAGGGCTGAAGAGAGAGCAAAAGAACTACAGGTGATGAATACTCTGGAGTGTCAGCTGAAGGTCAAGTACTCAAAATGATCTATGACCATTGGTCCACTAAATCACACTTTGCTATCTGTTCTGATGCTCAACAACAACCTTGTTCTGCAAGCAGTAAATAAGCTCCAGTAAGATTTGGAGAAAGGAAGTATGAGCAAAACAAGACTTGGCTCACTATCTTTACACAATTATTAAGTATAATTTCTTTTGTTGTTGAACTTTATTATATGTGAATGTTTCAGGTGTCTGTATTAGGTGCTTTATATACAACCCAGTAAGTAAATGGTGATTTAACCTTGAGAGTAAAGATTAGATGTTTTTCATGCAAATACTTTAAACTTCTCTCATTTGAATATGTCAGACCAAACCAAAAGTGACAGAACCTTTTATTGGTGAACAATTCTTCATCGTGATTGCATTCGTGGTTTTCCTAATTGTTAATGTACCCGTTATACTTTGTACTTTGGTATAGAGGATATTTTAAGTAGGGAAGTCTACATTTTGCTATTAGTCTGCTGTGTGCTTTTTTTTCTTGCACTAAAGAAGCAAACCCCAAGACTACAATTTGTAAAACTTACTGCTTTTGCTTTGTGAAAAGAAAATTAACTCAGTGAAAGACCATATGAAGACAACCTTTTTTTCTTTTTTTTTTTTTCTATGTAAACACTGAGAAAAATTAATGAACACTTGAAGAATATATATAATTTTTTCACTCCAAACTGGTTCTCAGTGCCACACTTTCCAGATATTCTGAGAAAGGGGGTTGTACTCCATCTGTTTAGGATGGAGTTAACTTTCTTCATAGCGAATCATATGTTGCTATGTTATGAATTTGTGACCAAAACAGTGTTGATATCACAGCAGTGTTTTAGCTGTTGATGAGCAGTGGTTGTACAGCATCAAGTTTTCCTCTGTTTCTCTCTCTGCCTCCACTAACAGTTAGGCTGGGGGTGAACAAGAAGTTTGGAGGAGACACAGACAGCACAGCTGACCTCAACTGAATAAAGAGATATTTCATGCCATGTAACAACATGTATAAATATAAGAAAGGAGAGGAGTCCAGTTTTGAGTAGGTAACTGTGTTGGTGAGATGGTTTAGGAACAGGGAGGCCCCTTAGACACTCTCTAACTCCCCTCCCTCACCAGAAGAGAAGGGAAAGGGAATAAGGGAGAGAGACTGAGTGACTAGAAAAAGAAACTAGAACAGCTTGAATGAGAATGAAAATAATGATAATAATAAAATGGAATATATACAAATCTATGCAAAACCAGTATCAAACTCAACCCCCCTGATGGTAATTATGACACCATCACCACTGATGTTGTGGAGCAGGCACCAGGAGAGTCCCAGACTTGGCCCAGTGGCAGATGGAATCTGTGTTCAGGAGCTGGACTCTGGTACAGGATTCAGTAATACCTAACTGCCATCAGGAGATTGTTGGATTCAATACTTGGATTCAATACTGGCTTTGCATATAGAATCATAAAATCATCAGGGTTGGAAGGAACCTTAAAGATCATCAAGTTCCAACCCCCCTGCCATGGCAGGGACACCTCCCACTAGAGCAGGGTGCTCAGAGTCCCATCCAGTCTGGGCTTAAAAACCTCCAAGGATGGGGCTTCCACCCCCTCTCTGGGCAACCCGTTCCAGTGTCTCACCACCCTCATGGGGAGGGAATTCTTCCTGATGTCCAACCTGAATCAACCTCTCTCCAGTTTTAATCC
>JANHFX010010291.1:45281-105405 GCA_027560015.1 Chloroceryle amazona | reverse complement strand
GGTGCGCGGAGCGGAGCGGGGCTCCCGCCCCCGTCGGCGCACGGGGAGGGGGGGTGGGAAGAGGGGAAAGTCGCGGCGGCGGCGGCTCGCCCCACGACCCCGCGCCGCTCCGCGCACCGCCCGCGCCTGCGGAGAGCGGCCCCGCCGCGGCCCGGCTGCCGGGAAATCCCGGGCTGGAGGCCCGAGCCCGGCCGAGAGGCGCTGAGCGCGGAGTGCTCGGGGCTTGGGCTGCGGCGGGGCCCGGCTGGGCAGCGGCGTCCCCCGCCCCGCAGAGCGGCACCCCGGGCATCGTCCCTGGCAGCGCGGAGAGGCGGCAGCGCTACCGCCCAGCCGGGCGTAGACCCGTTATCCCTCGCTAGGGACGGTCACGGAGAACTCCCGTTTGCTACTGAGCTTCACAGAAAGTTTGGGCTGTCTGAGTGCAGCCGCCCGCCGGGCTGGTGCGCGGTCCTCTCCTGAATTTCGCTTCCCAGCTTTCCTGGGTGAAATCTTTATCCCCGCGCTTGGAAACCCGGCTTTCTCTGCACAGAGAGGTCAATCACAAACGAAGCAAACCATCCCGCTTTCATAGGTCTCCCCCAATACTCGGGGTCAGTGGAAGGGAATGGCAAGCGAATGCTGTCGCCGGCGTGGGTAGCAAGGATCTTCTTCTATACTTGAAACAGTAAAATGAGGTGGTGATTAACATCATCGAGTAGAATTCAAATGCAAAGTTTTAGTGCCAGAATGCTAAATATCCTCCTCTTGCGAGAGGGCAGCTACTCGTGAACCACCACAGTAAACCTATCGATTCCATTGGCCACAGTTAACCCTGCTTTTCAGAAAGATGACATGAACATGGATTAGAAATTCAAACATCGTTGAGTCATTGTATCCTACAAGGCAACTTTTTAAGATGTAAGAACATCCCCCTCTCACCTTCAAGCCATAATTGAAAAAACAAACAAACAAACAAATCAATGCCACAGAAGCAAACCTAAAATTGCTTTAAAGGACTTTGAATTTTAATTTAATAGCAGTTGCACATTGAACAGTTTCTGCATTCAGCCCCAGACCCTGCTATAAACCTGAAGAGGAGAGACAGGCACCTAAATCCAAGTCAGCCCCTACAATAAAGGGCTCAGTCCATCATCCACACTCGGGTGTATTATTCTGCTGAGGGGGTAAAGATGGGAATGATTTTGGTGACCTAAAGCTAGAACTACCTTAAAAATCCTGAAAGCCATGAAAGCTCTTTGCTGGCTCTCAGCGGAAACTTATCGTGACACCTGCAGGTCTGGTGGCCCTTCTGGGGTGCTTTGGCACACACCAGACAGAAGAATTGGAACAGTTTTGTTTCTAGAGCTGTCCACTGAGATTTTTTTCCTCTATCAATAAAAGCCCGTGTTTTTAAAAACAAAACAGAAAGAAAAAAGCACAGCCAAGCAATTGAAAACCAACACAACTTCGCAGAGTTGTTTACCAAGAAGGGAAGCCACGTGGCCTCAGACTATCAGGAGCAAACAGAAAACTACCCGCTGCTTATTTTAAAAGGGTCTGGGATGAAGACAACCCGCTCCTGCTAGTCCTTCACTGCGCAGCTCCCGCTGAAGTCAGTGTTGCTGCATTACACAGAAACAGCACGATCTATTTCAGTTATAAAACACTAGTGGGAAAAAGCTAGATTTAAAGAATTTTGGCATGTGGCTATTGCATATCATCCTAATGCAAACAAGAAAAAAACAACCACCCAAACTTAGTATCTTTAAAAATAAAATAAAATCACGTGAGAGTTTGAAGCAGCTTCTTGCTGAAGGACAAAGCAGAGTTTTTTTGCTGTGCTCCTGAGAGAGAAGCAGGATTAAATCCCCAAATAAAGCATGGAGAGAGGGAGAAAACCACAGATTGCAGAATCCCGGTGTGGCAAGGGTTGGAAGGGACCTCTGGAGATCATCTTGTCCAGCCCTCCTGCTCCAGCAGGGTCACCCAGAGATCCCATTGTCCAGGCGGGTTTGAAATCTCCCCAGAGCAGGAGACTCCACAACCTCTCTGGGCAGCCTGGGACAGGCTCCCAAAGCCTCCCAGCAAAAATTTTTCTCCTTGCATTTAGGTGGAGCTTCCTCATTCTAGTAGGAAGTTTGCTCATGCCTTACCTTATGATGACCCTGAATTGCCGTGGGGAGTTACGGGCTCCCTGGTCACTGGGGGAGTTCTGATGAGGACAGCATGCCAGGACAAAATAAACATGTCCAAAACCCTGTAAAAGTAATAATTTAAAAAAGTATATAGACACACTTTGTGTGGAAAACAGCCTCAGTGCTAAAAGTTAAGACTAGACACATGTTCTACAGGCAACCATACAGGCTCCCTCCCATATACACCAGAATTAACTCCAAAAACTTCTTCCCCAGCTATCTGTTGTTGTTTCTCTTCTTTATATAAAGGGTAGAAGTAAACAGGGCAGACTTTGAAGCTCTGCTGGCTGACAACAAACAGCCATCACCTGGTAAGCCCACCAAGCCAGGTGCAAAACATCTCCTCGACAGAGGAGGAAGGCTTTCTGCTGCTGGCCTTGGGGGAGTGGGTGCAGCTGGGTACCTTCTTCACCTCTGCTAAACACCTGATACAAATCAGCTTTGGCCTTTCAGGGGTGGAGAAACACCTTATAAAGTCTGATCCCCCTCTCCCGAAGGAGTTTGCAATGTTGCATGTTCCACGGGACTCCTTCCCCTATACTCCTCTTAGCAGCAGCAACAATTTTCCTGTCTCTTACCCAGAAGCAGTTAATTCAGCTTTGCTCAATCATCCAGCAATCGCTTCTGGCCTAGCAAAACCCAGAGAATTGGCACCAACCACAATGAGCCATTTTCACACGTCCTGAGAAACAACCACGAGGCTGCAACACTCTGCATGAGACTTGGCCAATTCTGTCCCATTTCCAAAGAGCCTAATGGCACCTGCCTCCTCGAGACTCGCACTCTTACCTACTCACAGATACCTTTATACCCCCCTAAAGTGCCATGGCAGAAAGCAGCATGGGTTAGGTAACAAAAACCAGTAAGGACATTTTTGATCCAAAGATAGACACCACCGGGATACGGCTGTAGGAGCCCAGAAAAGGTTATGCTTTGCAGCATTAAAAAGCCTGAGGAACAGCCTCCCACACACTCCACAGCCACTATTTCATTTGAGCTTTGCACCGCTGCGAGAGTGAGCAAAATTTCAGTAACTAATACATAATGACAGTTTGCTGTAAACATGAAAAGGTTTGTCAAGACCCCACGCTCCAAAACAGGGTTTCAACAAGGCTTAGCTCAACCTCCACTGCACCATTTGGGGTTTGTTGAAGGGCTTTTTTTCCTCATATTTTTCTGTTTTAATTACATGCCAAAAAAAAAAAAAGACAAAAGAAACATTGTTACTAAGTAGAGAAGAACTAAAGAGTATTTATCAGTACTGGGAAGCGAAGATCAGTTTGCATGTCTAATAGAAAGATTCTATTTTTGCCCAAGACAGCAGAGTTTCTACCAATAGCGCACACGCACTTTTCAAGTGCTAGCCAAAATAATTACTTCATTCCTTCTGTGGGGAAAAAAAAATAAATCTACTAAAGGATGAATATTCAATGGATTGATTAATGACATAGTAATCCTTTAGCTAAAATGTCTGCTCCTTAAAGCACAGCGAACACTAGCTGCCAGTTACAAGAATTAAAAATACAAAAATAACTTGGTTTCCAGAAATTATCTGCTTCTGATCACTTCAGAAGTATATGATGCCATGATGCTTCCAGGGTGGATTGGCTTCACATTCTGGTGGATGGAAACCAGGCAGAACAAACTGGTTTCTCACTACTTAGAGGAGCTGCTGACAGCGTTGGGTGTTCTCCAGGGCAGGCGGCAAAGGTGCCTTCCCCTCAGCTCCAGCTCAGTCCTCTCCCACCAGCTCCCAGGGCTGGCAGCAAGTGAGGCTGTTGCTGGAGGGAGGCTGCACCCACCTGGAGAAGTCTTAACATCTATGTTTCCAGCCTTGTAAACACCAACAAAAGAAAGCAGATGTTTACTTGTTAGGTAAAATTACTTGAACTGCATAAATTAGCCTTTTTCTGACTTTCAATCCCTGTATGGAAACGATGATATGCAAAGGGGAGGGGGGAATAAATAATACCCCAACAAAAGTTCAATTTACAATACTGAAGTCCTGGCTGAGGTATTGCTAGTGCAATCAGGTTTTTTCTTTGCTTTCAGGCTTCAGGGGGTGCTCAGGGGTTGACAGTCTTTCCTTTTTCTCTCAGGCTCTTGAGAATTCCTGATTATTCAGCTTTAATTTTGTTTCCTTTCCTCCCAAAACCACCTCTGAGAAAGTCCTCCCCCACAAGGTCAGGTGAATTTAAGCCTCCATATGGCCTGTGGGCTCTTTGATTTTCACAGTGGTGGTTTTTTCTATGCCAGACTCCGCTCCATGCAGTGCCAGTGGGTTCTGCGGGAGGCACGGAGCCTACCCTTGCCCGCTGGCAGCCGTTCAGGAAGGGCAGATGCGAGCCGACCTGCAGCAGAAGGCACCGTGCGTGCGGAGCTGCCATCCTGTGCTCTTCCTGACCGCACAGTAGCGCTGGCCTCGCAAGGGTCACCACCATCATTCAAGTTCTCTGTACCCTCAGTTTATTGCCCATGTGAAGCCTGGTCTTGTGAAATGAGTAAATGATTAAAAAAAAAGAGATTTTATTTTTAATATTAACTTCTGGGGGGAAAAAAAAAGTTGATGGTACTTTGCTCGTGATTCATTTAAAACAATACTTCAGGCAAGTATTTAACATCAAGGAGTCAAGCCCTTATCTCCAGTCTTTCCTCCACTATGGGAACAGCTAATGCACAAAAGGGACTTTCTTCATTTTTATCGTCAAAGTTGGTTCTACATTACAATGACAATAACTCTATTCACATTTCATGAATTAAGTTGAGGCTGTGAGCATGGACAGCTCATCACTGACACATCAGGGAAATGTTGTGAAAAAAACAAGCAACGTATTGTACTTAAAGCTTATGAGATTGCTTTATGGTTCCCTCAAGGATATTAAAAAGAGATCTTTGCAATGGTTGTCAATAACTATCTTCCAGAATCAGCATTTCTAAAGCTTCTAGAATGGCTTCAACTCTTGACTGAGTTCAGAAATGAAAGGACACCCTAAGAAAAAGCAAAAGCATGGGTTAAAGCTCAACTACTCTTCAGTTCTGCTGCTTTGAACTTCAGTATTTCAGCTCAATCACCAGAATCTATTTCTGAGGTCATTTTCTTCTTAAAGCTGTTTAGAAAAGTTTCAGCTTCTTTCTTGAAAAAACAGGAGGGAAGAGAGAAATCACATTTGCTGAAATCTTGATAAATGCTTGAAAAATAAGTATATATATTTTAAACATTGACTACTTGCAGGACTAGAAAAAAAATTCCCCCATTATTTCTTTTTATTACAAAAAAGACCTATATGGCCCTTATTATTTCATCACCCAATCGTCTCATAGTCCTTCAGAACATCTCAACAGAGCCAGGGAACGGTACCGTTTCTTCATGTTACATATGCAAACAAGAAAGATACCCAAAGGCCTTTGAAAAAGCAGCCTTTCAATTCCCAAGGAAATGAAGAGATGACAGAACCAACCTGATCAGGACCAAACCAAGAGCCTTTAATACAAGAGCTCAGTTTGCTACCAGCCTCTAAAGTTCAAGGCTAACCCACTCAACTCAGCACCGCAGTACATCCCTGCCAGCAGTAAGAGGGCCATCCAGAAAGGTCCCCAGAGCCAATCTGCAGTATATTCCTGTCCTTAAAAACTTCCGGATTGCTTACACATGACTGGCAGAAGTGCAGATCCAAGAGTGCAGTGAAGATGTAGGCAAGAAGGCAGTTTGCTTAGATATAATAAAACCCTTTCAGAGTTTATGTTTTTCCCCTCAAAGGCTGCTCTGACCTCCTGTAGCAATCTGGCCTCTGTTACAAGCAGCAGAAATCCTAGAACTGGAATATCCCCTCTCTGCTGCTCATTAAGCCTGGCTCTGAGGACTTTCTAGAGGCTACAGCTTATGCTCAAGAGTGACTATCTGATGCCTTTTATCAAATATGCAGCTTAGGGACAAGACTCAAAGCCTTTTCTGAACCCACTGACCCCTGGGGGTGCAACACATGGCTCCCCTCAGCAAGAGCAGTGCTGGGGCAGGATGGTGCTTCCCAGTCTTCGAGACTGCACCGAAGATACGTATTCAAGACTTGGCTGTGGAGCAGCCACAGATATTAATAGAAAAATTACACCTGCTTTTTTTTTTTTTTCCTTATTTATGAGAGCTCTCTGTGTATTGATGTCAAAAATAGAAAGAGCATCTTCTTAAAGAAAACCAAAAAGAAAAATTACTACGTCTTACAAGTCAGAGTGGATGAATACTTGCTTCTTTAGATCTTTTCATGTAATTCTCTTTTTATATAATTAAGATACCTCTTACACTGGATTTGTGCTTAAAATGTTATAGTCACGCTACGATGGCTTTTATCCTGTTGTGATTATGAATGGTGAGCTGACCGTCTGGAAACAATACATTATTTTAACCTTAAAAATGGAAGCTTCTCAATAAAGAGATACCACAGACTACAACAACTGCTCCACAAACTCCAGTCTGTGTACTGCATCACACTCATTAACTACCATTGATAGGAAGGAATAAAATTCTTGTTTCAGAACTTAAAAGATGCTTCTCATCAAAATTTCAAGAGGTTTACATCCCAGCAAAAAGAATACTACAAAGCAGTTCTTAACATTTAGAATATCAAGTAGATCAGGAAACAGACATATATATGTTTACATTTTGAATTAAACAGCTGCATTTCCCTGTCAGGTAGGCTTTTATTTTAGGAATCTGCACATCAACTGTTTTACCAGTTCCCAAAAGGTACCGAGTGCCTGTCTTTGCAATACTACATAGATAGGTACAAGGTGCTGCGCATCCTTGGGGAGTTCAATGAAAGGTAGAGTGGGGAAAAAACAACCAAAGCCGGATTTTATTCCAGATTTGCCATTGATTCATGGGGTGTCCCCAGGCAAAGTGCTCAGAGATGAGATTTTAGGGTCTGGATCGAATATCCAGACACTCAACTGAGGGCAACAGTTTGAGAAGAGCTCCATTCTGCATGTAAATCCCAACGTGCTGAGCTGTCCTGGACAGCTGGCCTCTATGGGGAAAGGCAGATCTTTGGTAGATCTGTCCTCTTGAACAGCTACTGCACAAACTCATATTCTCTGCTACTACCTTCATATTTTTAAGCAGCCCTAAGTACCACATTGAAATCCTCCGCTCAGCAACAGTGCTGAAATATTCCTCCCATCACCAGCTGTGGGTGGTACCTTTGGGAGGTGAGGTCACAAAACTGCAAAACCCAATGGGGAGGCTCCTGAAAGAAGCTCTTTTCAGGTAGGAGTCTCCTTTATACTGCCACAAGTCTCAGCTGGGAAGTCATTCAGGGCAAAACCCTGTCTCCTCCTCTTGTTTAATGTCTTGGTGCAGCTGCTGTAGGAAATTTGGGACAATACAAACAAGAGTTCTGGCTGCATTGTGAGCTCTTGTCAGGCTGCACAATGCAAGAACATGGGAGGGCAACCAGCTACAGTCGAGTCTCCTCCGCTCACACCAGTCGTTGGGTTGAGGAGCCGCAAAGGAAAGTGGAACCCAAGGCTGAGCAAAACCTGTAGCTTGCTCCATCAGAGGAAAACTGGTTCCCAAAACAGACTTCAACTTTCTCCCCTATTACAAAAGCAGGATTCGAGCAATCATTTCTGTCACCAGCACAGCCCACACATGTGCTAGTGAAGCACCATTCCAGTCACTGCCAGAAGCAAAGGTCTTCAAAAGTGGCTCCAGCCTGGTAAAACAGTAGCGAGTCTTGATACCTCACAAGTACAAACTGCCTGTTTTCATATGGTCTAAGTAGTTACCGAGTTACCCTGAAGGGATTGGTTTTAGTTTTGAAGATTGCTGCTTTCATTTCAGAAGAATGGGTGGAAAGATTTTCTGCTTTCTTTCCAACAACAGCATTTGTTTTGGGTGAAGGATATGACAACTTTAAGGAAGTAGAGAGAATTATGTACTAGATCCTGCCTCTGAAATGCATCCCCTAAAGGAACACACATCCACAGAGGGATGAAGATCTTGCAGAGTAATTTTTTTAAGGGAAAAAGCTGTGCTGAGCCTATCCAACTCTCTCTCCTTTTGTCTGTCTCATCATAGCACCTGGGTGTTTCCCTGTTTTCTCCCTACGGAGGGGAAATAAAGCATGAAGAGATGGAGGGATCTGCACAAGTTGCATCCACGGTTTGCAATGGTGAATAAAAACACAGGGGTCCTCAGCCCTGCCCTCAGCCCAGAAGAGCTTTGCCTCTTCTTTACCCTGCATGAACCACCCGCTCAGGGACCAGCAGCAGAGCAGTGAATGGACTCTGGAGGTCCTGCTTTTGTCCTGCCTCAAAAATCACAATACTGGGGGGGAATCAGCAAAGGTGAATCACATGGATGTCACTCTCTCAGTGCTATTGCTACCGAGTGCCTGCTCAAGGTTTGCCAGCGACTTCGGCTCGAGTTTTGCAGAGTTCTTGCTGCTCATTCTGTTAAGGCCTATATGCCTATAGCTAAAGAGCAGCGCTTGAAGCTCCCAGTTTGCTGGCTCCCTCACTCCCCAGAGCCCTGCAGTCATTCCTCCTCACTCTCCAGCAATGCTGCACTTCAGAGGCCAGTGGAACATCACACCAAGACACTGCAGTGCTGCGTTTCCTTCTCTCCTTAACTGCTATTTTAGCATTTTAAAACACAATGCACTCATGAAAGCTTGTAAAATTCCTCATAAAGTTTACTGTGCCACAGGATTAGAGAACATCTCTGGGAACTATGGATAAACAGCTAATCTTGGATCTGTCACCAGAAAGCACTAATATATTTCAAAAAGCTATTAGCCCTTAAACCAAAAGCAACACAGAATTTGATTTGGGGCAACAGGCTATAAAACACTGAAATTGTTTGGCAACTCTGCATTGAAAGCAGGTGGAAGAGGCTGTAAGAGCCCTAGCATTTATTCCATTCTGCTATTTAAGGCATATTTTACATAGTTTCCAAAATGCATGCATGAAAACTAACATTAAGTAAGGATACTTGAAGAAACTGTAGAACAATTGATTTACTGCACGTTTTCAGGAAGCAGAAGGCCATTTATTATGGTACACAAGAAGGCAGGGAATGGCAGTAAATATTACATATATAAAAAAATAATAAACTATAAATAGCCTTTGCTTTCTTTTATTGGCATCGTATCTTTAAGGAGCTTTAGAGCCATCAGCACTGACCATAACCTCCAGATGAGCACTATCCATTTTGGGGATGGAAATACTAAAGCGCACCTATTAATCCCAAATGCCCTCATTATTTCTGAAGGGCTTTGTGACAGGAATGGCTGGGTCTACGTGGGATGGTGGGACAGGGAAGAAAGAATATTTGGGGAATGCTCTTAAGAGGGAAATATAGTTTGGGATTCTCACAGGTAAAGCCAAACTCTAAATGTGTTTCATTTCTTACTTCCTTCCCCAGACTTTCCAAGTAACTGGTCTTGTCCTTTGCTCTTGCCATTGGATGCAGGTTATGAGATAGAAAAGAGGAGGGTGAATTTTCTGGAAAAGATGATGTGAAAAGACCAGGCAGATGGAGAAGTGCTTCAGGTGAGGAATGCAGGAGTTGCTTTCTCACTGAGCAGAGATACTTTTGTAAAGTATTTTGAGAGAGGTGACCTTTAAGCACCTCAAAAAATGGAAAACACAAGCACAGCCAGAACCACGCACTGGCCCTGATGCCATTCCAGCATGGGACCTGGACAGTGTATTTCTATTTTCTACCCAGAGTAATTACTGCAGAATTTTTTAATACTCATGGGAAAAAAATATTTTTGATATTTCTCTGGGAAATAACCTAGTACATGCAAATTTACTCCCCCCCTCCCCCCAAAAGAAGGATCCAATCATCTCAGAGCCTTTTAAGGAAGGGAAGTATCAGAATACTAAACCAGAGCATTGCCACACTTGTGTTCCTGCATCAGCAAATGTTGGGGTGTACAGCTTATCAGTACAGTGGTGTACCTCTGATCTTCCTGCGAGGTGTTTACTTTCCCTCCATTAGACACACATATCTACAAGGGAGCACTGAATTCTAAAACCTTTGACAAAAGTAAATAAAAAAATTATGACTTGAGCATCCCTTCCATAGTGCATAAGCACTATGGGCCTGACTCATTCCATGGTGCTGTCAACAAAAGTATAAACAGTTTCAAACAGAAAGGACTTGAGATGCAGAGGAGACAGTTCGGAAAGAGAAGCTTTTATGGCCCGCAGAGGTCACAGTTAATGAGCGGGAACAAGATCCCCAGGCCTGAGAGGCTGAACACATCCCAACAGCAGCTTTGCAAACTGCTTTGCTCTCATTCAGAAACCTCCTCCTGTTTCCAGAATTCACACTGAAAAGCCACGAGCTTTGGCTAGTCAGAAATGCTGTTCACAACCACTCTGGGGCAAATTCACACCGGATAAGACAAGACAGATAATGCAAGATGTATATTTTTCCTTTTCCAGTGTTTTGGTGTCCAGAAACAGGACAGCACAAAGGTAGAGGAGGGATTGTTAGACAATCTTGGCCATCTCCATCTCTGACACCATAAACCCTCTTCTGCACCAGTCGGATATGGAGAGAGGTGGGTGCACGTGGGAAACGGGCCTTGGAGAGCGAGCTGCACGTGGTGCAGCTCCGAGCAAACACATACACCTGGCTATCCCTGTTCTGTGGGTATCCCACTGGAAGAAGCCTGATTTCAAACACATCATTTGTCATCTCGAACAGAAAAATTCCATGGATGGATTTCTTTTCTGCCTGTACAATGCCGCATCAAGTGAAAACGGAGTGAGTCATTTTGAAATTATATGCATATATATATACATAAATTTAAAAACCCCAAACCAACAGAAAAGCGACTTGCTCAGTTTAGCTGCTAAGCTGCCTGTAGTGGTTTGCTACAGATGGAGGAGGAATCACAGACAGGATCACACAAAACTATTCAATAGGTTAAATTCAATAGGCTAAGAAGTGCACAGAGCACAGCAGTTATCACTTTTGGGGATTAACAGAGAGAGAGGTGCCACATACAAATTATTTTGCTGTCTGGCTAGAGTGCCTCTCAAGATAATTGAAATTAAGAACTTCAGGTCTTATGCTACCAGTTGGGAGGCCCATTCTCCAGAGCCCTGCAGGCAAGCAACAGCCTTCGGAGTCGGACATCCACACACGGAAAAATTACTTCCTTGAGACTCCTGGTGCTTAAGCACAGCTGACTCCGAGCACATGGACAGGCCTACTGAAGTCACTGATGCCACTCATTTAGACACCAGTAAGTTCTGGGAGATCTGGGATCCCAAGTATTGGGTTTTAGAATAAAGCTTTTGATGGTGGGGGCGGAGAGAAAAGTTACTTGAACTGAGATATTCAGTGAATAAGAAAACACCATTTACTGGATTTAAGTCTTGCATTTGTGACTCGATTGCAAAGATACGTTTGGTTTCTTTTGTGAGGATAGCCTCAGTGGTGCAATCAGAACCTGAAGGCATGTACTGTAACCTGTTAATCATTCTTCTGCAAATGGCTGGGTTAACACCTACGTGTAATTCCAACCCATTTAAGCCCCACATTTAAAATTTCACTACAGTTCCTGACTGAATGGAATCACACGAGTAACCAGTACGTACACGTCTGGGCTTGAGTTCTCTCGCTGTTTATCTAGTTCCATTCTGGCTCATGAGATTATTTGTGATGAACGGCTACAAGGTCACAACACCGGTCTGAGCTACAATTCAAATCAGGGAACAAAAGACATTTTGAACACACTACATGAATTGAGCCAGGAAAGTGTTAATTTTAACTAAGCTAATATTTAATACATGCTTATTCAAATGCTGTAAACTCCAATAACTTGATAGATCTACTTAAAAAAAAAGACAATTCTCTAGCTTGTATTAACAAATCATATTCAAGCTGTTCATGGATATAATTTATCAATTAAGTATCCAGGAACTCCTGCCAATTAGACCTCACGATAAAAACCATTCATAATGTACAACAGCTTTCTGCAAAACTTCTGAATAAGCACATCCACTGACCACTGACAGGAGGCAGAGAGAGTCTATGTATCTACAGTATGGGTGTTCTACCCAGAAATCGATGCAGAAAGGTTAAAATATTTCTGTGCATAGCTGATTCTGCTGCTGAACAAGAGCATGCCTGAATTTCTCTTTTTTTGATGCGGGGAGTCTGGAAAAGATCTGGTTTTGAACTCTGCCTTGGGTGGGATAATGAATGGTCTTTCAGCCGCATTAGCGAGGAGGAAGGCTTGTAGGCAAAGCTATCAGCTTTTCTTGTAGGTGTAGCTTTAATCACTGGGGACTATGCTGAGGCAAATAAGCCTGTTGATGTGGCATTTCTCTGGGAGGGAGGAAAGAGAAAAAAAAAGAAAAAGAGCTTTCACTGCTCCTTTAAAGAGCTGCCAGTGCCTGGAACAGCATTAGATATATATATTTGTGTGTATATATAAGTATTCTGCTTAGAAAGAACATCTAGGTCATGTTTTCCATACTGATCTACCCTCCATCTGCATCATCAAGGGCACTTTCACAGAAGCAAGAGCCTTATTAGAGATCTCATCTGCTGCTGCTGCTTATTCCCCTAACTGAAGTTTAACCCTCAGCAGACATATCTTTTTCATTTCCCAGCAAGCAAACAATGGTATCAGCTTGCCCAGGGGAGCAGAGTTGAATTTCAAGGAAAGGCAAGAGCACCTAAGCAAAGACAAACAAGAGATTTCATAAGGTACCATTAATAAATGACACGTTAACCAAAGAGATATTTTCCCATATGCTTCTCCCATATGGTCCTTAAATGAACACTTTACTGGGCTCTGCAATTGCCGGCGCATAGCTGGGGATAAAGGCGTGTTCAAAAGGAATACTGGAGGCAAGAAATGTAACATTGCTCTCTTTTGATATAAGCCATGGCTATAAAAAACACCACTCCTGGTATATTAGATACATAAGACACCTGGGTACATAGTGAGAGGCTTCGTCCTCTGCTGACTAGCTGGATTTTTGGTATGGACTGTTATTTGACGTCTTTAATTACAGGGGTAGTGCTTTACCTAGTAAAGCCCATTTATATTCTTGGAACAAAGCAAATTTGAACGTGTTACAGATAAGAATAACGAAACCTGGTTTTCTCTAGCATATTAAAGGCAGCATACCTCGAGTGCATCTCTTGTAATTACAGTGGTTTACAACTGGCAGTTGCAGCCCTGTTCCAAACCCTGGGTCCACATGACTCAATGATTGTTATTAGAGAGAGTGCCACACTTTTCAGCCAGCGAGAGGCTTGTGTTTCGGAGTTGCAGCTTGACACGGTACATCAAGGTGCAGGCTCTGCTGCAGCAGCCTGCGGGTTCACGGGCTGACTCTGGCACCACGTGCTACCCTGTAATATTCCAGCATTTATAAAGCATCTCGAAACTAGAGACAAACAGCAGCAAGGGGAAAAATATGGCCTGTATACAAGGAAAATGGTGTTGGCTGGTATTTGAAGGGAGGTGATGGAGAATCCTTTAGGAGGACAGGAGACGGATACTCCAGAAGATGTAACCAGCAGTTGAGATTCCATTGACAGCCCTGACTGTTGTGCTGTATGGCACTGTCCTCACCAAACACGATGACATTCGCATTCCAATGTTTATATCCACTCCAGCAACTGAGGAATGCCCCAGGCCCACAGAGGTCACAGGAAAAACTTTCAGCAGCCCAGAAAAGGTCAACAGCAATCCCTACAATTTTATGTGGCGTGCCCAAGCTCAGAGACCCAGCAGCGCTAAGCTGCGCTCACGACCCCATCACAAACTCCAATATGTTTTGCTATTATTCAAAATTACACACACTTTATAGTAGGCTTAGGCTTTGCTTTTCTAAATATCTGAAAAACCAGGTCAAGGTCAACCCAGCTTTGAGGAGACACCAACAAACACCAAATCCCTGCTACGCTGCGAAGGGCACAGCCTTGATCTAAAGAGGAGGCTGCACGAGTGTAATAACATCACATCACAGCAGTTCAGAGAATATTGCAACTGATACCAAGGGGAAAGGGAAGATCTTTAGTATCTTCCTACCCACTCCTCTTGAAGTAAATCCATACCTGTTAACATCTAAGTGCATCAGAAGGAGGCTTTGGTGCTCTATAAAGAGCCGCAAGTGAGAGCCTGGGAATGCAACACCTCGATTATTTTCAGAGCAGAAAGCGTAAGGCGGGAGCTACAGCCGAGGCTGTCAGACTGACGGTGCCACAATTAGTCCCTACCCGTGTCCTAGGAGGCACCTGGCAGTTCAGCACAAGGCTCTTAAAGGGCAGCATTATTCAGATGTTATCCAGCACTCGTCTTTGATCAGCAGAGTTCACGTACGTTCTCACTTAGCACACGTTACCTTGTCCAAGGTGGCTGAATACTTTCTTCTCATTTTAATGCGCTGCTCTGCCTGCCCGGCACCCTCTGTGGCTTACAGAACCAATGCACAAGTCCAAACCAGAGATGCCAGCAACACTGCTGCACTGTCCTCTGGATAGCAGCCTTGCTGAGCTGCCCTTGTAACCCCCAGTGAACCCTCCACCTTTCAGAGTAATTAAAATAGCTTCCTTCTGCTACAGAGCACTTCATAGCATGGGAAATCACCACCCTCTTGGCTCATCAGGTTTAATTACCTATTAAACTGTCTCCTATTGGCACTTTTATTAAGGGATCATGCCCACAACGTTAATGAACCTGACAGACCAAAGCAGGTATCAGACCTTCATTCCTGAACGACACGCTGAGGTCTCCCCAGTGTCCTACAGTGAGAGCAAGAGAGTCTAGACCTGCGACTGCCTCCAGACCCTCCTTCCTCCTCCTCAAAGCCCTCCTCCAAGGGGCTTTATCCCCAGATCAAACCGAAGAGATTTGACTTGGCCCTGCGGAGTATCCGCAGCTGAGACAAGGCAATTATTGGAATAACCAAATCCCAAAGGATTTTCTGGGTGTGTTTTTTCCTGTTTCTTTAATTGCCAAGCTCTTTATTATATTCAAATTTAAATAAAACTATACTCAGTGACAGACTTAGGGAATTACCGGGCAAAGGAAAAAAATAGATCTGTAAGGAAACGAGATACTTGACAGAGACGATAAATTAGGGTGAAAAATGCTCAGATTGCACAAAGTGCTTTTCAAGAAAGTTTAAGGTATATTGGATCATTTATGGCTTCTAAAAATGTGAGGCATAGGAAGACGCTTTCTCTTCTCCCCCACCTACATTTACTGATGAAGGTTGTAAGAGTGAATTATTACAATGTGTCTGCAAGTAGAGCCTGGGCTTGTTTACCTGGGTGTGGGGGAGCAGGGGAGAAGAGCAGTGACCTGAAGTGTTAAAGCTTTTTAAGCCTGTGAGAGGGACAGATGAGCAGGAGGGTTGTGCACAGTCCCTGGGGGCTGGGGACAAACAGCATCGCTGCAGGACACGGTGCAGCGGCACTGGCAGAGCATCAGTTAGCGCTGAGGTATTGGATGCGGACAATAGCCTGGATTAGCTTGGCAGCCCCAAGTATCCAAATTGCTGTGCTACTGTATCTGCATGCAATTAGAAAAGAAAAGCAACAAAGCTCAAAGAAGCCAACCCTACGTTGAAGCTACAGCAGGAACCTTTTTAGCCTGATGGTAGCAGTGATGGCACCAAAACACAGGGCATATGCTGGTTAAATTTATCATCCCTCCCGAATCCCCTCTGTGTTCACACCACAGTTCCTCACAGATTCACATATCCTCTTTTTTTCATCTCTAAACACCAGGATTTTGCATCGGTTCTTGAAGATTAGTGCTAAAAGTCTTTCTTCTCCTCAGTTCAGAGAAAAATGAGGTGAACAAGGGAATCTATTACAGCAGTACTATAAGCAACGTAGTAGTGACCTACTTCTTGGTGAGAAGAAAGCAGAAATGCAGGGGACGAGATCCCAAAGACCACAGTGCTAGGTGACATCTCATGCACCAATGTCCCAACCTACCACCGAGTTTTAGGGGGAGGCTGCAGAAGGCTGCTCTTGCACTGTAACGTGAAAGAAAAGTCAGGCATGAAGTGATCTGAGCCAATTCATGGCACTCCGAGCGCTGCACGTTTTTCCTTTTTCGAGTAAAACAAAACTGTGGAATTGATTTCTCTGAGCCAAACATCTCATGTGACAAATAGGAAGCTGCATTAAAATATCTGGCAGCTTCACTTTCCTCCAAGTCAACATAAGAATTCAAATCATCTGGGACACTGAAGCTGAGAGCTAAAGCAACAGGAGAAGATGTGCAATTATAAAGGCTAGTTTGAGGCTTGAGAGGGTTGGTTATATTCCTATTTCACTTCCTCTTGAAGATTGCTACTCTGTGACTAATATACTCCAGAAAATACAGCAGGAAGTTTACATTAGGAGAATGGTGGGGATTTTCCCTGCAAGGACACCAACAGTAGCCATCATTAGAATTTTACCCTTCTCTTTCGCTGTAGCCCTGCAAAAAATTAAATCCGACGCATTCCTTCTGCAACATCTAAGCCTTCTATAGCAAAGCAAGAGTCTTTTAGAATATAAAACAATGTTTCAGTCATCACAGCTTGATAGAATATTTGGATTTTTCTTTGTGATGGCATCTGTGTATTTACAAACTGGCAACACACCACACTTCCTAAGGGAGCAAAACTTATTTCCTCAACTAATCTCCTTACTGAAAGAGCAGTGGAGATCTTAGCAAATATGCCGAGCTATAAAAGCTTTTACCCCTGGGACAAAGCACACCAAACTCTGATGCACTATGTTCATTAGACAGAGTTGAGGGAAGCACGATCAGTCTTTCTGGCTCCAACAATAAGAGTATTCCAAGAAGCCCAAGCCTGCATTCAAAACCTCATCCAGCTGTACGTGAAACCTATTCCCAAAAGCTGTGGGAAACAAAAACCTCCGAACACAGCCCCCTGCTCCTCATGGTACACATGCAGATAACCTGCCTGGAGAACCACTGCTGTAATTGAATGTTTTTATGAGAGCCCAGACATCAAACAAGCTCTGCTCAACTTTAGTTTTATACTCATCACTGGAATAGCCTCATAAAGAGGAAATTCCTTAATCCCAGCAGAGGCAAGCTCTAAGCAAAGCAAGTAAATATAAAAAAGGAAGAAAAAAAAAAAAAATCAATCCTCAATACAGGCTAATTGACTCATGCAAGGCAATGTGTATCAGGCAACAGCAAATTTGAATTCCAGAAACCTCAGGCTGAATCTCTGCATCCTCTGCTCAGTTCAATCTCTTATTAAAGTCAAGGGAAATCCAGATAAATAAGAGATTCGGCAACTGGCTTTTCATCTGAAGTTCAAAAACCCACAGTTACTTCTCCAGAGGAGTTTCTCCAGATCTGCCTGTAAGGCTCTTTGGAGCAGGCAGCCTGTATTCTCGGGTTATAAACCCAAAGCAGAATCTATGGGACTATCAAGGACTGGGAGCGCTGCAATGCTGGCTGTAATTACCAGCACTAGAGTATGCTGTGACCACCACCATTTCCCCTTCGAGGTCTGCTGCTCTGTCCTAGGAGATGATCCCCGGGGAGTTTATAATTTAGCAGAGTACAGCCCTGAATTCAGATTTGCGCTTCGAACGAGAGTCCCTGGAGGAAAAACAAATAAATAACCAAAAAAAACCCCAAACAAATAAAAACACAACAAGAAAAAACAAAAACAAAAACAAAAACACACACACAAAACCAACCAACCACCTAAGACTGGAAACTGCTGCTGGCAAGGCAACCCAGCTCCTCCACTGGGTCAGGGCCTGTCTCACCAAAAGGCCAATGCTGTTGTGCTGTTGGGAGCTTCCTTTCAGATGAGGCATCCAGTAACAGGGCAATGATCACCTGTCAAGTGCAAGGGAGCTTCAGCAGAGGACTCCAAACATTACATAGGGCCAGACACTTTCTACTGACTGAGGTCACATGAAAAGCGTGGAAAAAAAATAATAATAAAACCAACCAAACAAACAACACACCACAACCAAAACCAAACCAAACAGGAATAGCATGGAAGAATAAAACCAAAAGTTCGACAGTTGCAGAGTTCTGGGCTCTTCTCAGCCCTTCCCACCTGCGCCTCTTGGCAGTTTCTCCAGGAACAGCCTTGTGAAGTACCCACAGGCTGCTCCTACTGAACAGTCCCCTGGTTCTGAGCTGCAGCTGTGTTTGGCTGCTTGCTCCAGTTGGGACCTTTTGCATAAGGACTCTCTAATCAACGTTCCTCAGAAGCAGCCATCATCTCAAGACATCTTATTCACTGACTTGAAGATGCCCTCGTGCAGAGATGAGTGCGGCTGAGATGTGTTCTTATGCAGTGCCCTTCGATAAACCAAGCTCCTTCTAGAAGCTTCCCTTCAGCCCAGCAAAGCTGATTGTCCCTCAGGACCCTTATCCAGGCACCACTTTGTTTTCCTTGCCAGATTTAGTCCCGCTTCAGGCTGGGATGAGTCACTCTGGGATTAGTCGCTCTTACAACTCAAACAACCAGTCTGTATTTATATTCTCTATTTTTTTTCCAGTTTTCCTTTATATTTAAATACTTCTGTACCACATCATTACGCGGAGCTGTTGCTTGCTGTTTAACCAGATCCTGCTATTTATGCCAGCAAGAGAACTGACCTCTAGATGCAGAGGTACTTTGTTTTTAAAGCATTTATTTCCTTTTGAATTCAAGTCACCAAATTAAAGCGAGGTATATTCCCTCCCCGCCTTTTCAGAGTATAATAGGATGCAAAAACCATAAAACAAAGTATGTTTAAACACCTTTTCCAAATCAAGTAAAAACCCATCCATCTTAATAGCGACCAAAACTGATTGCTCCTCCTACACACTATGAACACAGCAGATGTTAAAAAGCTGTTTAATCTTCTTTAGAACACTTTAGGTAAAAAGCTGTGGCTTTCAAATACGTACAAAGAAGGTCAGAAAACTAAAATGCCTTGAAACGGTTTTGCTCGGGGGCCAAAGGGATCTGAAGTGACCTCCATAATTTCTCAAGTTCCCAAACTTCATTATTATGAAGGCCTCTTTCCCTTTTGATGTTTTTAACTGTGCAGAAGGTGGGTGCTGCCTTCAGCATTTCTAAAACTTTTACGCATTTTTGATTTATTCTCCTTGAAAGGTTAGTATACCTGAGGCTGAAGCTAATGACTGGAGAACCATTGAAGTGTAGATTTACCATAATCACTTTTTTAGCCCTGTCATGAAGACAGCTTCACAGCTTGTCTTGGATGTTCAAGCAAAAAAAAACCACCAAAAAACTCTGCAACTCCTCAAAGTCTCAAGCCACACAATTATTTTGTAGGGGTTACCATTCTTAGGAAGTTTCCTCTTGCTTACTGCATCTTTACACCAGTTCACTCTTGTGGACAACACCAGCATCTGCACCAAAAACTCAAGAAGCTGATGCCTTTTGAAAGCAACATTGTTCCACCCCTGGTAACCTCAGAGAACTTGACAAACAGCAAAGGAGGATTATTGCAGAGAGCCTTCAAATTACAGTTCTTTTTACAGGTCTGTCACATCTCCTGGTAGGTTGCATGACTTCCAGTATTTATTACTATCATCCTGAATAAGACTAGTCCATACACAATGCTATTCCTTTTAATTTGCTGGCACAGATACATTCTTGGACATAATTCAGCACACCTCTGACACAGTAAATAAATAAAAACGATTCATCCAAGTTCAATTCAGTCATTGATCAGAAGAAATGTTAACTTCCTTTATTTATTCCTGCACTTAAAGTTCAAAACTACCGACAAGACCTTTTTTTTTGACAGCGTGAGGGCAGGGTTTACCCCCTGTCTAATCCTCTCTAATGTTATATTGTTGTTCACCTTCACTTGAGAGAGAGACCAGAAAAATATTCTACGTAAGAGGTAAAACAACGTGGTATAGGATTTGCCTCAGGGGTAGAATGGATCACCATGAAGACCACAGCTGGAAAACAGGACAAAGCCAGAGATACTGGAGCGCTCCTGCAAAAAACGCATTGCAAATGTAGGGTAGGAGCCTAATGCAGCCAAGGCTGCAAGAGAAATTCTTATCTCCGATAGACCCTGAAGCACAGCTCAGGAGGAGGCTGTATTTGTTCTTAATCTTTCCTGTAGAGCCGTGTTGCCAGTGGATTCCCTTCCCAGCACTGAGAACAGACACACAGAAAGGAAGGGTCACAGCCTTCCGTGCCTCCAGTGCTAAGCTCCAGGTCGGGACGAGGCACATGTGCACTTCCATGAGGAACTAACTCATGCCCTCTGCTTTCCTCTTTATAAACACCCTGGTCATCCTCTCCCACTCAGAAATGCAGCCCTCCCCTGCAGACAGCCCTCTCCTGAATTTGTCTGCAGCTCTTCTGCAGTTTTAACCCTCACACGCTCATCTTTGCTCACGTAACAAAGCCTGCACTGTGCCAGCGCTGCCCTGGGACAGGCCTGAACCTGTCGAGCATGACCTACTGCAGCAGTTGCTCACAGGCCCGCTCCGAGTCCAGATGTGGACATGCCAGAGTTACTGGCAGATGCCTTCATAGCAGTCAGTGCCAAGCAAGGCTGTATTTCTTCACTACATAGCGGCAGACAGCGCTCGGGAAGTGAGCACCACCTTTAATTACAAATTCATTAGCCTGTGCTAACTACAGCCAGCAGGCATTACTATTAGCACGCACATTTTTTTTCACTCAGACCTTAATTGGCTATCTGCTTCACTCCAGCCACGGAATTATCAATGCCATGCTCTTGGAGAACTTACAATTCATTCTTTTTAATAGTAAAGGTGGAATGATGTGAATACTGGTGCATTTGACAGCTTAGTCATTTAAGGCAACAAAATATTTTCACTAGAACCAGGCTCGAAAGCTAAGTTTTCTGAAAAAAATGTGTTTTCCCCAAATCTGCTCAACAGAGCAGTAAACACAGGTATTGTTGTTGCTGTCAGCTCCAGAAAGAATAAAGAAACATAGAAGAAGTTGCCTTTCAGGACCCATCCTCTAGTCACCTGGCTTCTCCTTGTGATCTGTCATCACCTAGCTAAAATTAATTCTAGAGATGCCTAGAGATCTATTGCACTAACTGGTAATTAAGCAGGGAAACAACATAGAGTCTGCAAGACTCTTAAATATAGACCCACTCCAAAGCCAAGGCAAGTTAATAACGGGTCTTATTTTCAACATCTCCTTACGCTCTCCAGTGTGCAGCTTTAACGTGAAGAAATTTATCTCCCCACATCTTTACAATAAAATAAATAATCCAGACAACCTTTCATCTTAGCACATGCCCCAACTTCCCAAATACACAAACCAGCTCTGGGCTTGCAGGTCTGTGCTCATCAACCAATGTCATGTATCCAAAATAGCTCACCTTAAATAAAGGAACACAGAACGCTTTAGTCTGAGCAAGGCGGTCACACACCTCCAGCACTGAGGGATCTCTAGTCAAACCATGACAAATGTTACCTTTATTTACAACAAAGATTGTCCTCATGGTGCTCAGGTGATGGCTCATTCGCGCTGCTGGAGTTTTTGAAGAACAGAGCCCTCACCGTGCCTGAGGAGGTAAAGAGGTTATTCTTGTAGTGCTGTATCATCTGCTTTGATGTAGGTCTGCAATGGTACTGAGAGCAGACTTTCAAGTGGTGAAGATTTTATAAACGTAATGAATTATGGGCTTTATAGTGTCCTGGAGTTGGAGTATCCATGACAACTCTCTGCTGCACCAAGGGACTTTTCATCAGCTACTGGGAAAGTCACTTATAGCCTGTTTCTTGTAAGATGCAGCAAGGTCCTGGTGGGATTTTTCTCTTCATCCCTTAAGACTTTACCTGCCTCCAGCTGTAACGGGAGAAAACATCCCCAGCTGCAGGGTTCCTCAGTCTCAGCTAGCCCCAAGAGTAGGTAGAGCTTAAAGATGATCTACCTAGAAGATTGCTCCCAGTGAGCACATCCAAGTATCGCCATGAAGGAAGCCCAACTAACCCACTTGGTTTCAAAACGAAAAAATGCCAAAACTCACACACACAAAATCCCACCCCAATTGTTTTCCATCGTAACAAGTAAGAACTTCAACCACAACAGACCCCCGGGGACAGAACAGCTCTGATTCTCCCAGGCATGGTATACGCCACCTAAGCCCACCAGTACACCTACCTCCAGTACAGTTTAGAAACCCTTCTTTTGCTGGCCAAGTTAGCCTGGCAGGAACATGGTGTGCCATAGCTGGTATTTCTTCAGCCTTTCCCTAAAGAGCTACCCTCTATTCTGCCTCCTTAGAGAGTGAGCATTTAGGAGCACATTTGAATGCACTTCCCCTAAAAACGCTCAGTGCCACAACCCTAGGTCAGATCATAACTTGGATTCATTACTAATTCTGTTTTCCAGAGTGATCTCATAGCACAAGCCTCTGCCCCAGCCAACTACAGCTGCTGTTGCTGCTTGTTTCTTTCAAAGAATGACTAGAAGTGGCCTTTTCTCTCCTAATTTCCCCAAAGTGAACATTAAAGCACAGTACAGAGCTCGAATCTCTTTTCTGTGATTAACTGATGTTTTGAATGTGCACAATTGATTTGACCACATACATTATTCACGAGCTTTGGCCTTTTTAATTGTAAAAATAAACCCTTATGGGGTTTAGGCTTTCCAGCTGTCTTGAGGGCTCAATGATATACTGTTTGGCATGAGAGCCGCAGTCTCCAAGCCTCTTACTCATCACTTAAGTATTTACTAAATTCGACACATCGAAGTCCCGGTAAAGCCCGTGGAAGGAAGTACTCAGATCCTTAAACGTTGCTCAGGTGATCTTCAGACTGCTGCAGAGTATTCAGTGCATTAGAGATCCAAGTTTTAAAGGATTTAAAGGCTCCTGACAGTTACAAGTCGTACTGGCTTGATCCTCACTCTACGCCACAAACACAAAAAGGCCATGCAGCTCTGAATAAGCAGGCTGTTGAGCAAGTGTAAATGTCCTGTTGGACACCAGGTCTGCTCACCAGATGGGCAGCAGAGCTTCTGCCTGGATGGAGAGGCTTCATTCACCTCTCAGGGAGATCTGTCCTGAGCTGATTCTGGTAAGGAATCTGGAAATGTGAGGAACACTGTAAAACAGCAAGGAAACACAGGGGCCCCTCTGACTGCAGGTACCCAGGTGTTAGCAGGAATAACAGCCCCAGTAACTGCCCAAGCTCTGCTCATTAGTTCTGTGTGACAGGTAAGAGTGTAATTAGCCAGCCAGCAACACCACCCATCCTACTTGCATTACACAGAAATCCTAACAAGAGCAGCACAGCAGCAGGAGCAACCCTTCACGCATGGCTTGCTCAGAGGAACGATCACCAGGTAATTTACTGACTCATTTATGCTTATTTTGTCAGTAAAGCTACAGAATGTGCACAGTGTCCATGGCCAGTCCAAAAAAGCCCCAGACAAATGAAGAAATAAAACCCCCAACACAAGAGGTAAGTTTCCCAAATGCTTTGCACTTGCCACTATTGGCAATCCTGACGTCCTCTGCAGTTCAGCAACAGCTTCTAACAACAAAAAGCATTATGGAAATCTGCTTTACAGCTAGACAGAGCAGGAAAAAAACTGTATTCCTACCAGATCTAATCTGATTAGCATTTATATACAGAGCTCTCAGTATTTTGGACAATAAACTGCAAACCCAAAAGTTGATAGGCTTTTCTCTTGTCATAATAAACCCCCAAACCCAAACGACTCTAGGATTGATCACATTTTGAAGTGTTCTCTCTATTAAGAGGCTTTCCACAGTTCTCAAATTACAAATGAATGAAAAACAGAAACAAAACTCTTTTTAAAAACTGAAATCCTTCAGTGAAGTTGAAGATTATCTTGGAATGTAGGTTTTAACTAATAAGCTCTTAGAGCACAAATGATATTTTTCCAATAGACTTTGTAGTTTGAAATTCTTAGGACTTAAGGGAATTTTTCTAACTTGGATCCAAGTATTTTAAAACTGAAGTAGAGAAAATGATAACAGAAATTAATTAACAGAATTAAACAGTCAATTGAATGCTTTCATGTTCAACCTTACGCAAAGTCATTCAACAAATGCGAAGGTAAATCGGAAAAATTTCCTTTATGAGCACTCCTTAAATCTGTAGGCAATTGATTTCATGCATTTTGCATCTTTATTAGGTGACAGTTAACAACATATTAATATAAATAAAATATACGACTCCGGTAATGGCTTCACTAAAAGTAAAATACAATGTGAGCACTGGAAGTGATCTTTCTTGCTGACAAAATTGAATTTATACTGAATATTGAAGATAGGTAGATCTACTGGAATGTGTTCCTGAAGATGATTTTGGACAACTGAGAAACATTATATTATGAAGACACAGTACATAGACCTGAGATTATCCATTTCATTTTAGGTTGCCTGATAGCATGGAATTAACTGAAAGGAGGCAGTTGAAGGAGGGTAGAGTAGAGCTGTGGCTCTTCAGAGCGGCAGGATGCTGGCTGGCAACCTTAATCCCCACGCAGCGGCAGAGGACACGTAAGGTAAGCTATACATTCCATATAACTTTGTTGCATGCTTACTTCGCAATCCTATTGTTTTGCATATTAAAGCTGAGGTGCCTTAAAGAGATGTTTTCTATGAAGTGTGCTGAACAGACAGCAAGCAGTCGTCAGTCTCACCCTGCAGCAGAACTGAGAGACGCACGATCTCAGGGTTCCTTCTGCAACATGGTGTTGGGATTCCTGACACACCTGAAAGCTGCAGCACTGGGGAGCAACTGGGAAAGCTCTAAACCCACAATCATAGCTATCTAATAACTAAACATCCATTTTCTAGCATAAAAGTACATTTCTTTAATTCAAGATAAAATTAGCTGTACTGACAGAAATCTCAGGACTGACAGTTCCAGACTTTCCCTTCCACAAGGTTGGGCAATCCAACGTGTGGATTGCCCAACTCTCTTGTTCCCATTTGCACACCTGCACGATGCCTCAACTTTAAAATATCAGAGAGCCAGGCACGTTAACAGTACTTCATCTTGCCCTGAATGTCTAAGTCACTCATCATCTCCCCCTGCCTTACCGTGAAGAATTGCCCGCTATAGGCTGTTACTCCTTGTCTAGTCAATTCAGTTTTGAGACATGCTATTGGCCAAGTGTCCCTCTGAGGTGCTGAGTACACAGCCTGAAACATCCCTCTGTCAGGAATGTTTTTCCTTGCATTTATTTCATACCTCTCTAGTTGCACCCTGCTTCTGTCTGGAGTAATCTCTCTTCATATTTTCATTCTTCAAATATTTATAGTGTATTATGTTCCATTCCTCCCTCCATCACCCTGAGCACCTTTTAGCAATTTTCCTTATTAATCAAATCCTTCAGGCTCCTGTTAATTTCTTAGCTACTCTTCTCTGGCCATCTTCTCAATTACAATAACTTCACAGTGATGAAGCAATCAGAATGTAATTTATTTTGGGTGCACTTATGTAAATAATTTATAGAGAAGCACAGCCAAGTGGATCAAGTCGCATTCATTTAGGCAGCGCACTGGGTTCTGACACTCAGACCTGCACCCCTCCCACCAAGCACGAGAGTTTTTGCACATTATTTACAAGCTGGCACAGTTAAACTCGCTGTCCCAAGGGACAGAGTGGCAGCAGGGGTGGCTGGCTGATCCAGTTACCACCCTACGATCTCCTTCCAAAGCCAGTGATGCTCTCCCGTGTGTAATGAACACTTCTATCATATGGGGGTCTTCTTAATCTGCAAGACGACATAAGCTTTACATACAGGAGCTCCTGGAGACTTCAGTCGAGGTCAACAGTCAAGGACGGGTCAACAGGAAAGAAGGATAAAGTGTAAATCATCCTGCCTGATCTGTCCCCTGCAGTCTCCCGTGGACAGAAGGGAGCCTAGAAATTGCACTATCAACCAGTGCAGTCCTGTTCCTCACTCTCCAGGAGTGGATTTATGTCCCTGGGCTGCCAGACTCCTCACACATTCCCTCTGCAATTCTGCTTTCAGCACCTTGTTTACATTTCCAATGGCTTCATCCAGGATGTATATCAAACACAGTAACCAGGAATTCTGCATGCACAGTGAAATCCAAGTGTACTCACAGATGATGGGGGTCAAACAAGGATGAAGGAGACACTGGCTATCAGTAAGGAAAACAGAAAGCCAGACAAAAATGGAAAGGAAAGACAACAGTAAACTGAAACCAAGGAAGGCCAATTGAATGCTTTTATGTTCGAACTAATGCAAAGCCTATATTCAACATGTGAAGCAAATCAAATTTCACATATACACATTTCTTAAATGTGTAGGTAACAGTAAAACTAAGTGCCTCACTTTAAGACATAACTCCCTTTCTAAAGGAAATATTTCTCTGTTACTGTAGTAACAATTTTCCTTAAGTATTTTCAGTAGACACCTCTTGCTCTTTAGTAAGATCAATCACACCAAGAACAAGATGAGAAGAGAGAAGAGCACTGTTTACAAGCTCTTGGTTAGAAGGGCCTGAAGTACCCTTCTGGACCAAATCAGGTTGCACTGCAGCACCCTCGAAGTCAACGCCAATTATTTGCCATTTCACTGCCCAAAGCAGTTTGCTGCCCCCCTGCCAGCTGTTTTCCTCCTTAGTTTCACTGCACAGGTTTGGTTCTCTGAGCTATGCACAGTTCACATTTTAGGACTGGTGAAAAGTAGGGTGTAGAGCACTAGAAAATTATCTGCTATACAGAGAAGTTACCCAAGTTTTTCCTCTTGACCCACAGAACCTGGAGCCATTTCAGTTTCTAGTTCTCAAGAACTGAAGTTCTGCATTCCTTCCTGCTCATGTACTTACTTCAGCTGTTTAAAAAAAAAAAACAGGCATCCCACGGATGAAAATACTCTCCCTTTCACATACCCATCCCACGACATCTGGAATGCAGCTTTCTCCAGAACGGATGGGAAGAACTTCCCAGACTTACATTACCATGTGAATTAATTTGAAATGTTCTTGCTAGATGATGAAGAAAACAGCTTTACACTTGGAAAGAAAGGGTAAGTTTGAGATAGTCGCAAAGAGCAGGAGTGTAAAAAAAAAAAAAAAATCACTGCTCCTGACAACATTCACCAATGTCCTCCGGAGTTTTGGAAAGCAGACTTGGCAACAAGAGCAACATTGAAAGGACTATCACTCAATAGCTGACTGAAATAAATGTTCGTTTCTGCTGATCTGAGCCAGCTGGGTTTATCCTTGTCAAGAATATCACGCATGGCTGGCCCACGGCATGTTACATAGAGGTAATGATTCAAACCAGAGATCTTAGAAGCCAGCCCATGCCATCTGTAACACCAAGCATCATATATAAGGTTTGCTCTGCAGAGGTTTAATTAACATGAAAAATTAGGTCTCAAACAAAATACCAGCGTCAAAACTTTCCTAGTTCCTTTCCTTATGCAAGCAAACCATTTTGCTTCATTATAAATCAGCACAACAGGAAGCTCTCCCCAAAAATCCATCTTCTCCCCTCCATTCAGAAACAAACTGCTTGGCCCCTCAATATAAGTAAATCTCTGTATTTATCATGATTTCTATTGCTTAGCATCAGTTCCAGTACAGTTAAGAAAAGGGAAGCGGTTCAGAGAGGAAAAAATAAAGAATATTTTCCTTTTTTTTCTGTTGATTCATTTTAAAGAGCAAAAGAACACCAAGCAAATTGGCCAACGTGATCAGATGGGTGCTTGTATTGCTGAGGTGTCTTCCCCCTACGAAAATGTATTATTGTAGTTTCTTTTCCTCCTGGAATGACCAAGTAAAGGTAGGCATGGGTACATTTATATACAGTGAGCTGCACAGAGCCACAAACATAGAAATAGAAAAGAAGAGTAAGTACACAGAGAAGTATGACCAGGGGAAAAGATCAGGAGGTTTGAGTATTAGAAGGGCAGAAAATATGAAGGCAGAGAAAAAAAATGATACCGCTGACACTCTTTTCCAGGTTAAGCATATCTCGAACATCTGACTCTGGCTGTCAACTGGAATAAGAAGATATAAAAGGAAGGCAGATATGACATACATTTGTGTTATTGCACACGGCTAGGGTAGGGTTTTATCTGCTTCTTGGGTAAAGAGGGACTACCTACTTCTTCACACTTACTGTCAGTATTTTGAGTTGCCTGAATCCACTGATAGAATCAGAACCTGTTTGGGGGATTCAGAAAAGATTTTACTTACATGTAAGTAATTTGATCCAGGAGACAAGAGGAGCTCATCAGTCTGCAGTCATTGCAACATTATCTCATGCATTGAAATCACGGGGTTTTTAACTGGCTTCTGACTGTCAGATTTTATTTCTTCAAAAACAATCAGCCTACGCTTCAGACACAAGTACATCTGCAGCTACGAGGGTTTCCTTACGAATCTCCTGAATACATCTAGGACCTATAACAGGAAATCATCTGATAACAATGGATTCAGGAGACTAACAAAAAACCAAACCCAAACATAACCTAGATTTTTTTTTCACTCAACACGGTTGCAAAGCAATGACAATACTGAACAAATCCCAGCCCTGATCCCCTCCCCTGCATTCCTTGCACTACACAGAGCATTGGGAACAGTGCACACGGCGAGTACACCAGCTCCTGATCAGCCCGGGGTCCCAGGACCAGGAGGAGGCTGGCAGCAATGCGAGCCAGCTACGTTCAGTGCCATCTCCACTTCTGTCAGTCAGGAGTCACGCCTCGCGATCTTGGCAAAGCCCCCGATACCAGTGTTTCACCAACTCAGCACTCGAGTTCAATTTGTAGTTCAGCTATTAGTTGACCACAGGCTAATAGGGAAAATTTGTACCAATTCCTTTATAAGTGCTTTTAAATTTACAGAGAGATAAAAGCTCAGAAATTATTATCACTAGAAGAGATGGATGATCTTTAATTGCTTTGCTTTTTGCCTGAGTCTGCGTCCTTATAAAACTTCTTGTATTATAGAAGAAAGTCTCAGCACTCCCGAGAGCACCATCAGCTCAGACAGTTTGCCTACCTGATTTTCTGTCTTGCCCTACTCCACAGTCCTTTCCAACTCACCGTTAAATGCTCCAGCATCACCTCAGTAAATTTATGTAAGCAACTCTGTCCTACATACTACATTTTTAGCAAGTGTGATATTTTCCCCATAAAGGGACTGCCACAAAACAGTAGCCTAGAAAGATGCTAGACAGGCTTTGATATCTTCAGTTGCTTCCAAGAAATAGCCAAACTACAGTTCTTAGTTGCAGCCACCTTTGAAGAAGTGATTGAAAAGGTAAAAGGATTATGTCAAGCAATAAGCAGAACAGTAATTAGATATTCTCATCCTCAGGTCTTCTGAGCTTATCTTCTCCCCAGCAGAAATCCCCTCTTTCGTTGTATCACACCCAAGAAAAACCAGAGAATAAGATGTGTGTGCTACTCCAGGAGATTTGCTTGAAAATAACAAAGTAAATGAAATCACAAAGCTCCTCAGGCCCACCAAAGCTAGGGAAAGGACAACACAGTAGGGAACACAAATAAGTTCTGTGCAGTTAGACTTGGCACATTCCTGCAGGAGCAGAGAACGTGTGACGAGTCAGTGACACTCAAAGGGTCAGCTGCCATCTGCATGATGTGCATGGCACAGCTAGCTCATGGAGCGAGCACTTCCCAGGAGTTTCAGTCAGTGTTTGAAGGCTGGTACACACAAAGTATGCTCTCTAGTGCTTCCTCCTTTCCAGTCTTTGCTGGACAGATCTCTTTTCCTGAGAACATATAGTATTTTATATGAACTTGCTCTTCACGTGGATGTGGATGAAGAAAAGAGGTTTTCAGGTGTAGGAAGTTAAAAATCCACCATACTTTACACACACACCACCTCACGGTGCAGGTATCGTATCAAACACAAAGCTGGACAGCCACTCATCCCATCGCACACATCGCTGGCAGTAGCACTTTCAAGGCCTTAAAGAGAAATACAAGAACAGGTTTCTATTATCGACCGTCTCTTGCTGGCAGCAGCCATGACTTTCATGTGCTCTGAGGGACTAGGGGAACTTATTGCCAAAAAAATGCAGCTGTAATGGCAGAATCAGATTCTCCCACATGCATCAAGTAAATGTCATACCCGGGTATAGTGCCAAGACTGATTTTTCAGTACCACTAATGACTATTTCACTAAGTAGTTAATTATGGAGCCACAGGAAAAGTAATTCTTAACTTGGCCCTGGCCAGCACTGAGGATCCAGCTCTTCATGCCTGCTCATGCAGATCAACTTAAACACACAGGGATTCATGGGCCAAAGTTCATCTTGGGTTAACAGAAAAGTGAGACTCTTTTTTGCAACTGAGAGCAACTTGAACTAAGTTCAGAAACTCCCACACAACTCAGAAGTTCAGTCAGAAAGAGCAACATCCTTGCAGATGGCAGAAAGGTTACGTAAAGACACTGAAGTACATAAAAGTACACTGAGGTACATAAAGAACTCAGGTTCAAGCAGGTGAAGCCATACCCCAGAGAGCACCACATGCTACTCTGGCAGGCTGACTGCAGAGGTAGTATGGAAAGGGCCAAAATACTTTGAAGAGTAGCTTGCAAAAGTTGTGGTACCTAATAATAATCCTTTATCAAAAATGTTCTAGGTAGTAGCTTGCTAGAGAGTCTGCAGTGGATGATCAAGGTAGAAAAGGAGTCTTCTCAGAAGGAAAGGCTACAATATATATGTTTTTCTTTTTCAGTTGGAAGGTTTCAGTGCTAGAAGTCTTTCCCCCCTCTCAAGAATTGGGATCTGGTGGCCTTGGAAGACCTACCTGAATTTGAAGTACCAGTGGAAAAGGTTATAGCAAAAGTAGAAATCAGTAACAGTGCCAAATCATGAGCAGAGGGCAGTGTTCAATCAAGAATTTTAAATTAATTCCAAGAAAAGAAGTGAACTTCTACCTTTTGGACCATTGGTTTAATAGCTGATTTTGACCCCATGTTTCATCTTGCAAGCAAGTTTTTAAGATGGCCTTTCTGGAAGGACCTAAATATAACCTCCAAATTACTGTTTGCCAGGAAACACACCTCTTTAAAATGTTTTGCTATGTGAATTAAGAAAAGAAACAAGTGAAATGAAAAAGCCACCAGACTTTCACCATGTAACTTGCAAAGGTCTTCATTACAGAACAGGATTTTTAAAATAGCCTAAAGAAGTCAGGTATGCAAATCCCCCCAGAAAGGTTAATTGGGTATCTGATACCTGCCTGATGGGCGTCTCTGAAAATCTCCTATTAATCGCGAGTGGACTGGCTTAATCAATTCCAATGCCCCTGTTTAATGTGACAAAACTGAAAGAGTTCACAGAGGTGCAATGCTGGAGCTGGAGAGATTGGATTACTTTCTCCTACTCTCATTCAACAAAAATTTGGCACTTGCTAAAATGGTGAATTTAAAACTGGCGAATTATCCAGTACAACACTTCTCTCCCCACTAAGTACAGACTGGACTTAGTGACCTAGTTTAGGATGGAGGTTTAACTGAAGCTGTGCAGAGGTTTGGTTGGGTGCTCCCTCCCCCATGTCCCTGATCAACACCTTCCATCTCAGCAGAATTACAGGGTCTCTTAAGGGATTGGATGTCAGCTTCTTTGCTCTAATTTTGTTCCTGCCCTCTTCAATTGCAGCCAAATCCTGCACCGGGCTCCTCCTTGTCAAGCGCTTGTAAAAACACTATGATTAAAACAGCAAAAAGATACGGTTCCCACTGCCAGTGTAACACAGATTAACTACATTATCTGAGACTGTATTATAAACAGCTACATACTGTGGCACTTAGGATATGTTAATAAGAAGATATTTAATTATCTCACTCAAGAGCTGTGAAGAAAACTTCACGTCCGCAATTACCATTGCGCCATCTGATCTGAAAACAGAGCCCGTCCCTCTGAGCACACCACCACGCGGAGGCTGCAGAGGTGCAAGCAGAGAACCACCAACTAACAGCAAGGACCTAGATAGCAGCTGTAGACATTCTTGTTTTCAACTGAAACAGTTCCTTCGAAGTTCGCACGTGCTGGCTACAAGTGAATTTGCCTTCCCTTATATTTTGATACTAGTGTGCCTTACAATCCCGGACATTTGAAGGAGCAGATTGGAATTTTGGGCACTAGTCTTCTGTGATAAATCTTCTCTGAGCTACCTCATAACCTGAACCTAAGTTTTCAAATGATAGAACTGATAGTGAGAAATATTCATCTTCACCTTTTGAACTTAAGAGATTGCCAAACAGAGCAGAATGGACACGCTTCCCTTACACAGACAAGGGCTCCACTCAAAATTAGAATTCATTTCTCTGTAAAATACATAAAAGCAAAGTTACTTCAATAAAACACTTTCAGATCTCTAAAAAGCAGTTTAATTTCTCATGATTCAAACGCACTTGAACTCAGCCCTTTCCGTTAGACTCTGATCTATTTGCTTTTTTGCATTTCCCATAGGACACGCCACTACAATTTTCCCTTGATGTCTGCCATTTCTGAAAGCCCAGAGGAAATTATAAGAATAGCCTAATACAGCTGAAAAATGAAGCAATCAATAGGCACTAAAATGGAAAATTGCATACATGTATATTACATTAACTACACAGAAATAAATCTTCCAGGAGACTTTCCAGTAATTGTTGCACAAATAAAAATCACACCCCAAAAGCACTTACTAACATTATGGGAAATAAAGTTGCTTTTAATGTAATTTTTACTGATGGCTTACTAATTTATTTGGGGGTACCCTATAATTAGTTGCCTTTACAACAATGTAAGTTAAGGAAAAAAAATATCAGAGCCTATATAGGTCAACACCAATGTTGTTTATGGTTTTAAGGAGGAAAACAAATCCTAAGGGATTCTAAAGGCTGCTTTTCCAACAACTGCAGATTCCCAGATACACAAACCCTTAATTATAGGATGAAGTGAGAATTGGAGATGTTCATTAATATTTCAGTTAGGTATTGAGAAAGTCTCAACATTTACTGCATTTTGATGAATTCTTAACTCGGTGTTTTCCGTAGATGTTGTTTTGACAATACCGCGAGAAGTGCGGATAATGGAGCGCGAGAAGATAGAGGTTAAAGAGAGGGGGCTATCCCTGTTATTTTTTCATAGATAGAGGCATAAATCCGGCCATTTATCCTAAGGTTCATATCCTCAGTTCACATAACTTAAAGAGAAAGCCGCTGTTCATCCATGAAGCCAAAGAGCCACTCTTCTCTCATTAGCAAACAAACAGAGACACATCCAGCTTTTTCCACCCGATGGCTCATTTGTGCAGCTACTGCCTTTCAATAGGAACTTCGCCCCAAGATGATTCTCTGAGAGAGACACGTTAATACAACACACTTTATTAGCAATATATTCAGCTGCCTTCAGTCAAGAATACAGCTGTCTAATCTGTCCTTTTAACCACAGCCAAAAGTGACAGTTTGAAGCACCCCAGTAAACACGTGAATGCTCTTCACTAATGAAGTAATAGATTTTAAAGTTTCTATACAGGTACATTATGCTAATGTCAAATAGAAATGTATTATGAATAATATGAAACTCTAGTCACTTAATATGTTCGCAAACGGGATATAATAATCTCTAAAGCTTCCCCTAATCTATATATCCTCTTAAGAAGGAGATTAATTTTCATGCTCATTCATAAGCAAGTCACAGAGTCTATGTAACGAACATTATCCAAATACATCCAAAGAATGTCTCATTTTTAACTCAGGAAGCATCCCCTCCAGAGGCCACAGAGTCCCTTGTGGACAAGAAAAAAAAATTGTTTAACTTCCTTAGCTATGCTTCCTAAAATATTTCTCTGTACAGACTCAAGAATATGGTGCATTATAAGTTATTACACACACTGTGGATATAGGTCATTGAAGTTTCTCCCTGGGGATTAAATAGAAAGAAAAAAGAAAGCGCCATGAACTTCTTACTCTTCACCAGCACACAAACAGCAGTAAATTGGTTCTGCAGCATCTCTGTGTTCTTTTGACATCTTTCAGCAGATTACCAAAGACATTAGGGGGGCATTACCCTTCCCCTATCCCTGAAGTTAGGAGGAAACAACTGCTGGTAATAGTACAGTCATCTTCCTTCAACTTTTCAAAGCTTCCCCCTGACTTAGCCTAACGTAGCTGTAGATATCTCATTACAGAAGATGGTGGGTTTTAGCAAAGATTTGTCCTCTTCTTTCTACTTACGTGCATGTGAGGATCTATGTCTTTGAGAAGCTCTAACAAGAACTATGTGGGAGCCCTCATTTTAGGTGGTGTTGCTCAGGTAAGAGTCAGATGCTGGTGCAGACAGACTGACCTTCAAGCAGCCTCCCCAGCGCTACCAGCTCTCTGAACGCCTCAGCCTCCACGTGTTTGTTCTACGCTTCTCATCGCAGTGCTGTGAACAACTGTATCAAAAGCAAACAGGCAGATAAAGACTGCTTCGAAGAGACCTGACCGCATATCGCACGATATATGTGGCTGTAGGAACAAGGACAGCCACTTGTGCAAGCCAGATGAATTCTCTGCAATCTCAGAGTAGATAAGAGAATACAGATGTTAGCCCCATTATTTAATTCACTACCAGGAAGTGTTCAAATATGACTGTAGTGACTGTGGTACAAAAAAAACCCTTATTCAGAAATGAAAGAATACTATCTCCCTCATATTGTTCACAGCCATTATGTTCCCTTTGTTCTATTCATTCTTGAACAGATGTTGGAGCTGGAGGCTTGCAGCTTCTCGGTTTTAACCAATAGATTTGATATAATTCGTCGTGGACATCTAAAACCAGAGTGTCTCTAATCCAGTGTGGAAAGCCCTCTGATTTTTAACAGGAGAAAAAGAATACTTGGTCTTCCAATTACTAAGACTTCTCATTTAAAAAGGAAAGTGGAGTTAACAATACGGTCTCTAGCATGTTTCCAATATTCTCTCATGAATACTTAAATAACATTTTCAGACTTAAAGATGTTTTCAAGTTTCCCACATTTAGAAAGTTGGTTTTGGCAGGAAATAACTTTATCATCGAGTATTCAAACATGGTACCAGGCAATATGTTCATACCAATTGTTCATTAAGTACCCTGTCAGAAACTAAAACAGTTTAATTGCTTAGTAACTCCTCTCTTCTACTATCATGATGAATTCAGTTTGTCCAGAGAGATTAAACTCATAAATCCATTAAATTTATTACAGGCTTGTTTTAATTTTAGAATGCACCTTGGTGGAATGCAGATTGCATCAGGTTTGAGGCGGAATGAAAAGGCAAAGGTTGGGTTGTGCCGCAAGCACTCGCTAGTCCCACCCTGTACCATCTGGGGTTCAGCTATTCAAAATCTAAGCAAAAGGAGAAGACAGTTCCTAGTGCATCCAGGACGTTAGGAAAAACATCTTCCCCAACCAGAAAAGTGCTCAGGGGAGACCTTCTTGCTCTGGACAACTCGCTGACAGGAGGTTGGAGCCAGGTGGGGTTGGGCTCTGCTCCCAAAGAACAAGCAACAGGACAAGAGGAAATAGCCTCAGGTTGCCCCAGGAGAGGTTTAGGTTGGACATGAGGAAAAATGTCTTCCCCAAAAGGGTTGTGAAGCCCTGGGCCAGGCTGCCCAGGGCAGTGGTGGAGTACCCTGGAGTGGTTTCAAAGCTGTGGAAATGTGGTGCCGCGGGACATAGTTTAGTGGTGACCTAGCAGTGTTGGATTAATGGTTGGACTTGATGATCTGAAAGGGCTCTTCCAACCAAGAATTCTGAGATCCCACTGCTATCAAGGTGGGAACCCAGAACAGACACTCCAGGTATGGGAACCAGGAAAGCGAAGGGAAAGGACTCAACCTGGCAGCAGCACTTGAGACCTGCTATGGCAACAGCACTGGGTCTGAATTTAGTAGTGAAGAACGGAATGTAGGGTAAAGCTCCAGGGAATTATCTGTTTTCAACCTCTCACTCTTCTCTTCCTTTAAATGAAGCCTCAGAAGATGAGAAATAAAGTGACCAACACAGCCTTCCCAACTTTCATCCCCTCCTACACAACTGCCTCTAGAGCAAAGTGCTCTCTTTCTAAACCAGCGTGCATAAATCAGATGTGGGTACCCTCTTCTCTGCACCCCCGTCCATCCTGCAAAGAGTCAGGTCAGCCCTCGTTTTTTTCTGGATCCCCGACAGAATCACAAGCTCAGGATTTTTCAGTTTCTTGGACTGAAGAAAATCCCTGCTGCTGTTGTAGATGTCACTGATCAGGAAAAATGCAGTTGCAAACAGGGTAATTCACTTCCTTCCTCGTGGAGCATTTTTGAAAGGGAGAAATTGATGCAGGTACAAGTTTTTGAAGTTTTCCTCACCAGAAAATGCCATTTTCTTCATTAGTGATGTTTACTAAGAAAACCTGAAGCGAAACTGCTTATTCCCAATTAGAGAAACAAACCTAGAAAATACAAGAATTGGGTCAGAAGAGCGAAGTGGAAGTACAGAGATCCCAAAAGCCAGGGGAAAATGCAAAAAACTGATATCCCCGGCAAGATAGTACTTGATAAACTGTACTTTCTGAATAATCCTCTAAATACTACCTTCTTGCTCTATCTGTCACCAGTCAGGATTCCTTTCTTGCTGAACATGTACAACCCGAGGCTCTCTGTACAAGGCACGCACATGATTCTCTGACTTCAATTGCCACAGATCTGCCTTCATATTACACTGGATTCTTGCCACCCTTGTAACACAAGGAGATAAGGAAAGTGAAGCACTTTGCCCAACAAGTAGTGGCTATTTCTTTGCCTCTATTTACAAATTTACGTAACAATAGCTTTCTTCATCTCTGGGAGTGGCTGGAAACCTTGAGTCTCTTTTATGTCAAGGTCATTTTCCTTGGGCAAAACCCAACAGAATAAGCATCAGCTTTTTCAAACAGTACCTCCCCCCTCCCCATTTTGTAGGGATTCTGTAAGCCTCTGAAAGGTGCAAGAGGCCACAGCAACTGAGCAGCTAAGCATTTCATTTGCCTGCCAGTTTACCTGCAAGAGAATAGCAGGATCATCTGCATTACTACCCTCTACATATTGCACAAGTTAATCAAGAAAGACCTTCTGGATACTTTTCTAGCCCAGAACTTCAATTCACTAGAGGTTTCCTTCAAGTAAAGTCAGAAGAAAAGTGAACACAAGTTTCATTCTGGTAACAGTAGCTACAATAAAGCACCTGTGCTTTGATCTTATGGCAAAGAACTTGTACCTTAGAACAAAGCACAAACCGATGTAAAGGCTGATGGTGCTGGTTCTGGAAAAATGAAAGCCAGAACCATTCAGTACAACCATCTCTTAGCACTTGTACGTATCCCAGAGTTTCACAGCACCTGCTTTAATTTCCCCAACCACATCTGGTTTTCAGAAGAGACATGAACATTTGTATCTAATTGTGGTTAGAAATTTATCAAAAATTGCATTAGGTTCCTACCTAAATACACCCTGCTGGGTTTTGAAAGTCTCTTTCTATAAGTTTCCTTAAGGTCTTCACCTGAACAGATACGTGAGGTTTCTTGCATTTACAGAGGGAGGGAGGTGAAACCACATGCCCCCAGAACAACAGCAGAGCAGGGTATGAGCCCACAGCTGCAGATTCCTCAGTTCCAGTGATCCCACCAGCAAGACACGGCACTTCCTGAACTACACATTTTCACAAAAATCCAAGCAAGAGAAGCTAAAGAGACAGAGGGGATGAGGAGAAAGGAATGATATTTTTTTAACATGTATTTTCCAGTCAGGAACCTCTCAGAAAATGGCCTTGAAGATGATGTGAGAAAGTCAATCATCTCTGTTGCTCAGGTTGTGTGCGGGTACCAATATTTAGTGTTTCATAGACTCAGAAACACCCAGTGTTCTCTCGATTCATTTTGTGAAGGGATCCCAAGGTGTGACTGGTCGCGTCAGCTAACGCTCTAGTCCAGACAGATACATCCTTCAACCCAAACAAGAGGGAAAGAGTCAAGGCTCTGTAAGTCATCTCAGAGCTTGTAGCAACAAATCTTCACCCAAAGCCTGAGCGAGTTGAACAAGAGGCAGCCTTTCCAACACCTGTTTTCCTTTGATGAGCAAGTTATTCATCTCTCCTGACCAACCCTCTGCACTGCAGCCAAGCCGCATGAAGCTGAGGGTTCGAACCTTAACCCCAGTCTGTCTTCTCCAAGCAGGATGACCCAAAGCTTTGCCAAGGTCAAAGATGCATCTGTAGAGCTTCTGATCTTTTTTGTGCAGCGAAGGGAAGCCAAGGGATGAGAGGCACACGTTTCTTCTTGTGTGCTGTGTGGAATTTCTCACATACAAGCCTCACCCTCCAGAGGTCTTTCAACATCAGATGCTCCCAGTTCCAAGCAAGCTCTCAGCTTTTGAGAGCAGAGCCTTGGTTCACAGGGTTGTTTTTATTCTTACTCCTATAGACAGACTCACACTGTCTAGGTGGTAAATTATTCATTCTGCACATTCTCAATCTAGGCCCTGGCATCACATAAACTGTATAATGCTGAAAAAATCAATATATTCCAAAAGCTCCGATAGTCTGGGGCAAGCTGTTGGATTTTGAATCCTTTCACTAGTGATGTAACTTACTCATTTTTGCTGTTTTTCAATTAAAAGTAATTTCCAAACTATAGCACACTGTTTTAGAGGACAGCATCCTGCAGGAAGGATTGAGGTACGTTGTAGTTACTCTGCTTAACACTGTGACCATGGCCCTGTACTTGTCACTGGTGAGACTGCACCTCAATGCTGGGTTCAGTTTTGGGTCCCTTACTACAAGAAGTGGTGGAGTCCCCATCCCTGGAGGGATTTAAAAGCTGTGTAGATGTGGTGCTGAGGGACGTGGTTTAGTGGTAGACTTGGCAGTGATGGGGGAACACTTGGACTCGATGATTTTAAGGGTCTTTTCCAATCTCAATGTTTTGATGATTCTATTCTATGATTCCCCTAATTTAATTGTGACTACACGTGTACTAAGAGTCAAGTACTTGCAGATCCAGACTTTCCATGAACAGTTTAAATCTTCCACCTCTGGAAGGTGTTGTGTGCACCCGCAATGCTTTCCCCAAACAAGCAGTAAGAGAAGTCCATTGTACATTTAGATCAAAGACTGTATTACCATATATTTTTTTTCTTTTGGTAATCAGTAGGTTACTAAACCTGATTAGATGTTAAATTTGGCAATAGAACAAGCATAGCATACCACATCACAATCCTCTAGTACTTCCATTCTGGTCTAATTTAAAACAAGTGCTGTTCCTATGCACAGAGTTAAAGCAGGGACAAACCCAAATGCTAATCAGCCAGCCCCCACCTCATCACCAGTAAAGCCCTGGGTTGCTTCACTGAATCTGAATTCCCTTCGTTTACAAAGGCCACTCAGACCGCTGACTCTCTGCCATGAGCACACAGGAGTGGGTGTTCCCTTTCAAGTTTGGATTGAAGCTCTCTTATTAAAGCGGTAGGACGGAATGACATTACGGGCTTGTCAGTTCTGTGCTGTCCTTCTGCCTTAGATTGATTAACACAAAATTCAATTTCATGCTGATCATCCCAAGGGCTCACTACATGTAGTCGGAACGGGTCCTGCCATGCCCCGAGTGCTGCAAGACACCTTCTCTCAGAAATTATTGCAGTGTTATTCACTTCAAGAGTCTCCTCCTCCTCCCTAGCAGTCTCATTCTCACCTCCAATGCCATGAGGGATAAATCACCATCAGGAAGAGTCCCTCTTCCTTTCATACAGGGAGACAGACTGGTTAAATGCCTACATTCTGGAAAAGCAAAATCCAGAGACACCCTCCTTGGCGACAAGCACAACAGAGGCAGGCATTGGGAAAACCCAGTCAGCTAATTTAGAGTTTAGAGAGAACTAATTTGATCACTGGTGGATACCTGGGTTTATTTCAAATCAAGCCCTGCAGCAGTTGGGTGTCTGCAACACACTGCCAGAAATCAGGTCTCCTCATCTGATGGGAGTTCAACAGGGCTGAAGCAGGATGTCAAAGTTAGCTCAGAAAGCGAGCACAGCATCTTCCGAGACTGGTTATGCACAGTCCAGGGACGGTGGTGAAGTTAGTGGGAAGTTTAGAGATGGGGAGTGACTATTCAGATTCAAAGCTCTTTCTAGGCCTAGGCAGGGGAGGAAAGAGGGGAGCAGAGCGATGGAGCACGTCACAGGTTGTGGCTGCTGTGCAAAAGCCAAGCAAACCCTGCCTCCCTTCGCAGCCAGTGGCAGCTTTCTGTTTTCCCTCCTCCTCAGAGGCTCTTGCAGGTGGCTCACCCTTGCCCTTGCCTTCACTTCTCCGTTCCTCTTCCAACCCAGCACTGTGAGACTCAGGGGTTTGCAAGAAGGAACAGCACCACCCAGCTCCTAGCAATAAATAACTTACTTGGCCTCAGCTTTCAGAATCCTCCTCCTCCCTCTTCATCACGTTGTGCTGGAGAGGGACCCACACACTCCATCCCTGACAGATGTGAATCTCTGCTGGGGAGCTTGCACGGAGCAGAAGCTGCCCCTCCACATCAGCTCTCTGATAGGACTGTAGACAGAGTACAGGACTCCTCTATGGCTGGCACTCAAAGCTTACTCAGCGAGCCTTTGCATTTTGAGACTTCAGCTTTAGCCAAAGGAAAACCTAAGGCTATCTCTGCAGCTTTCTGTGATCATCTTTAACTAGAGGCACTTGTAAATTAGTAGCCTTACAGATTATTTGAAGGGTTCCTCTGGAAGAATGGAAAAAAAATTTGTTTAAAAAAAAGAAAAGAGTAAAATATGTGCTCTCATTTTGGACAGGCAAAAGCATTCCAAAAGCTATAAGCATGATTCATTTGAACATGATAATAAACAAAGGGATTTGCTTCCAAGACAGCTGGTAAAAGGAGAACACTCCCAATAGGTCCCGGTGGCTGCTGTATGCTGGGCCACCAGGCTTCTTATGAGAAGACTTAATCACCATTAGTATCTTTAAAATCCTATTTGTCATATCACATGAATAGTCATCTTGTGCTCTCCTTTTGCCCTGCCTGCCCCCGTGTAGCTTGGTGAATAGTAAAGGATGTTTCTTCTATGATTTATTCAATAAAGATCACAAAATTAATCAGATAAATTATTCAAGACATTATTTGCCAACTTTTGCTGCTCACATTTCAAGAAGGAAATTGAGCTCCTGAGAATGTTACACACAAAAAGGGTGTGCCTACAAAACAGCTTTGCCAAATCTTAATCAGACTATTATTTAGCAATCCCCGTGCCCAAAAACCTCCTACTGCCCAGAGAAAGGCCAGTACGAGCAACAAAACAGAGGTTTTCTCTCCAGCATCAAAATGGAGAAAAAATACATATATTTATCTTAAAGGTCGGTTCAATCATTGAAGAGTTGCCTAGCAACATTTCCTAGCAACACCACCACGGGAAAAACCACAGCAAGCACTCTCCTACAAGTCAATTAGAAATGGTAATTTGTATGGGCAGATCCCACCATCCGTTCCAATTCGAAACAACAATTCTTTCCTCATCGCCAATCTTTTTGATTAGAAGCTCTGTAAATTTATCCCTTGCCCCCTTTTGCTCTCCCTTCCTTCACTTCTCCTTCCCAAGTAACAAAACTTTACATCAGCAGCAAGTCAACATCAACTGGATTAGGAGCAACACCTAAAAACATAATACAACTCCTTCATTTCCAAAGCAATTATCGGCTTCTCCTCTTGGGCCAAAGAAGCTCCAGAAACACAGCAGGCTCTTCAGCACTGGAGGTACTTTCAAAGGAAGAGTCCTACAGCAAAGCTGCAATTCGAGCACTGGAAGTTGCTCTGTGCTTCCCAAAATTCACACGGCTGTAAGCTGAGTGACTTCTCTCCATGTCCTGAGGCATAATACAATTAAGGAATGTGGTATTGCCCCAGTAAACCACTGCACTTTTCTGTGTCATAAAGTCTGTAAGCAATAGCAAAGGATAAGAATGCTTTGTTGTTTTTTGTTTATTTTTTTATTAAAAAAAAGTAATCAAAGTGCTTGGTAATTTCATGTCAGTTGATGCAATGTGTTCTGAAATGAGATTTGAAAACTAAAAAGCCTGGGCAAATCCTTGAGTTGGGAATGATCACCTATTTAAAGCCTTTCATACTTGAATCTGTCAATCTCAGCAATGAAATTAAATGAAGAGAAAGGGGAAAGAAGAAAGTGATCCTGTGTGGGCTGGTGACTGATCGAGGTTTAAATACTCATTTACTGATCTCTCCAATATACAGTAATGAGAAAAAATAGATTTCCTGCTGTCAAATGACCATAATTTTCTAGTTGTTTACTCTCTCCAGAGCCAAAAAGCTATCTCCTACTTAATTGCTTCCAAAAACTATTATATGCTTTTAATAGTGTTTTTCCTACTCACTCTCTCCTTTATATAATTTGTCAGTAATTTCAGAGAGGCTTCTCCCTCAAAGTTTGAGGGAGACAGGCTTCAAGACAGCACTTACAGACTTCACCCTTAACCTGCTTACATTCCTAACAAGCTGCAAACTCTTTACAAAGACTTCAAGCCCCTCCAGAGTCTTAGAACCCAAAACCTGTTTTCCCAGCCCTGCTCTCCAAAAGCAGACAGTAGCACTGGCCCTCACACGGCATAGGATGCCTTCACCAGGAAGCACCAGTGCAAGCACTGTCCTGCCATTGCTCAAAATCCTCCTTGGGAAAGGGAAAGAAGCTGGGGGTGAGGGCCACCATGTACCATGAAAATGAAAAGTACCAGTGGCCTAATGTGTCTAAGTTGCAAGTCCTAGAACACAATGCAAGGGGACAGGAAGAGTAACTTTGCCCCATCCATCCCCCTGCCACGGGCAGGGAGAGCTGCAACCCAAACCATTGCCAAAAGGTGTTTACCCAGCATGACCTTAGCAGCCACCAGGAATGAAGATGCTGCTACCTCCAATGACAAATCATTTCAGTGACTCATTAACTCACCCAAAATATGGCAATATTTACCATATTTGAAGTCCTTTGACTTCATTCAAGATGTTCTTAAAGAAACTTCCTTCTTTTTAGAAGACTGCACACGGCCCATGGAACACCAGCCATAACTTCTATGCACAAGGGAACGCCTGCTTTTCCCACCTTCCAAATCCTGATGCACACGTGATTTGCAACCTGCCTCTTCCTCTTATGACACAGGTTGCGCAACGGCTCAGGGATATTTTCTGGCCATCCTCCTACAAAAGATACCCTCAGTTACCAACATTTCCAACAAGGTATGGCTGCTTTGCAGTGTCTAAGATAGCTGAGAAAACACGGCAGGCGTGTCTGGCAGCATCTGATTTCAAGTTGAGAACTAACACGATCGCTTTAGCAGCATCAACTTTATAGACACTATTAAGAGAAAGCTTATTAGTCTGTGAAGCCTACATGGTGGATCCGCAACCCTCTGGCTGACTACAGCTAACTCCTTATTTCACAAAGCCCAAAGCAAAACTATTCAATAAGGGGTAAAAACCATCACTGTGTGTTTTATCGTATAGCTTGTCAAAGTTATTTGAAAGGTCTATACAGCCTTTAGCAAGGAAAAGTTCCCCATACTTGCCCCAGAGCAATATATTTGGTAATAAGGTAGTATAATCAAAAAGCAGACCTTCCTCCATAGAAAACACATTTTGACGCTCTGATTTATGTGACAGTATCCTACGTCAACTGGAGCTGGGAGATGGATCTGCCTACATCTTTCCTTTAAAGTGAACACAGTAAAAATACCAACAGAGCATTGAATCTCCAGAGCTAGCTTAGGAGATAACAAAGCAAAGCAGGTTAAATTCTGCAACAGCAAAAACTAATGCACCGAGTATGATGGATTCAAATAAAAGGGTCTGAAGCAAATGTCACCATTCCCAAGTGAACACATGAAGAGGGAGGCACAAATAAACAAGGGGCTTCTTTCCTTATCACCTTCTTAGCCTCTCCAAGAATCAGCGCTCCCTACTCTGAGGCCAGGCTCAGGTCTGCTCCCCATCCACTCACTGTCCCCAGCTGTTGCTCAAGGGGTACTTGCCATGTGCCTCAGTCTCTCCCAGCTGAGACCTGAGGCTCCCTGGGAAGGAAGCAGCCCTCTTGCACAGGATCAAGAGACAGAGGGGTACCTTGCTCTCTTCTGCCCCAAACCAGCTTTTAAAAATAAAGCCAACCAGTAAGAGTGAACAACAAAAAAACCCAACCGTATCACCCCAGCCAGCACCACCGACACTCCCCGGACATGGATTCAACTTCACAAAAGTTAAATGTAGTTAAGTGGTTAGAAGTTACTCTTCCAAAGCCACTCTTTGAGATTATGTAAATTTTGTATTAAGAGCACAGAGAGCGATTTATAGCCTTTTACTGAAACTGCAGCACTGAAACTGTGTTTGCTCATCCCTCAAAAGGCCAGAGAAGACTTTTACAAAAGAAATGAAAAGGTAAGATTTGGAAGGCAATTTTAGAATTTAAATAAGACGGTGGTGATTATGCCTACAGACCTTCACGATGGACTGAAGGGCTTTGTTAGAAAGTTTGGCTGGAACCAGCCCAATTCAACTATCGGAAAAAAAAAAAAAAAAGAAAAAAAAAGGAATAAAAAAACCCAAACAAACCACAAAACACCAAACCAAACAACTTTTCTGCATTAAAAATATCATTATGTTAACGATCCAGAAATCCGAAATGCTCTCCCTCACAGGAGCAGGAGGGTAAGTGAATAGGTCACTGGAGAGCCCCATTTAATCCTGAAAAATTTCAAAGCACCCAGAAGGGATCCTGTAGGGTAATGCACTGGCAAGATGAAAGGCATTACAGACTCTGCATCCCAAAGTCGTTTATGTTCTTCAGATGCACTCAGCCATGGCAAGCACCAACTGCTCCTCTTCTCAGCAGAGTTAGCTGCCCCACACTGACCCTGCTGCGGTCCCAGGGACTCAGCAATTCAGCTTTAGCTGTGCTTATCTGACATGGTTGAACTGGAGTCAGAAAACGGGATGGAGGGAAAACAAGACAACAGAGCCAGAGGACAGCTCCCCAAGCCACAGCCCAAGAGGAGCAGTGGGCTCCCTCCCAGCACTCCTGGCCTCCAGCAGCTCAATCTGCAGGCTCCCAGTGTCCCCAAAGTCCAAGCTACCTCAGCTCCTGCAGGAGAAAGCACTCAATTCTTCATTGCTTTTTGGTAGCTAAGCAAGAGGAATCCTCCTTTTATTTTCTTTTTCCAACAGGGAAAACCAGTATAGAATAAATTGAACGTTCATAGTCTGCCTTTGTTACAAAGAAAAAAAAAACCCACGCGTGTGAAGAATATCGAGGAGCATTTATAAAATAAGCCCAGGTCACTGACAAAACGTGACAGCCTCTGGGCAAAACCTACAAGCTTTCCTAGAGATATCTATCCTCAGTATCACGTCCATTCTTGTTTTAAGTTCTTTTACTCAGAAACCCAAGTGCCTAAATGGTTATTTGTGGAATACTAATAGCCACAGTTTGCAATTGAAATGAAGGCAGCAGAAACCACGCAGAGAATCCTTTTTGTAAGTCAGAGGGTAGGGATGGGATGCAAGCTGCTAAATGTCAAGAAGCAGAGCTGTGGAAAAAAAAAAAATACCCAACATTTTATTGGAGCACACTGGCACTATGAAAAGGAGCTTTGTCTCATAGATAACCTACAGACTCCCACCCAAGCTTCTCAAACCTTCCACATTCAACTCAAGTTCACTGTTCATTAGACACACTCAGGTTATGTCACTGGGCAAAGCTTTACTGACAACAGAAATTCAGTACCATCACCCTGACAGAGAGTCAAAGGGAAGGGAGGAGAGGGAGAGAGAAGAGACCTCATCGTAATGTCTTTTTTTTTTTAAATTAGTATGGACTGCTTAAAGCCAAGTCTCTGATTCATCCATCGGACTTGCAATTTAACCTAAGAATGCAGGGGGTGTATGGGTGTAATCTGTCCCTTCCATGGATCAAAAGACTTCTGTTTCTAAAAAGAGTTGTTCTGTGTAAGAGGACTGCACATTTGTCAAGTCCTCTCTTGCCAAAGGAACTACAAGTTCTTTGCAGAAAACAGTCTTGCACAAGAGTACACACAGAAAGATGTAAACCAGACTCATAAGAGAACCTGGTTTTCTTTACCAGATTGCTTGTTGACCAGCAGGTATTTTCAGAAGAGGCTCTCCCTGTGTCTTCCTCAAGAGAGAAGAAACAGTTTAGGATTGAAGAGAGGGAAATCCAAATGCATTTGCAACTGATCATCTGAATTTTCAGCAGCTGAACCCTAAATTCACAAAACTGTAATTGCCTGGGTTTCCAGACTATATAAGGATTTTATTTCTGAGTGGAGTGGCCACTACCTCTCTCGCCTCCCCTGTCCATTCTTTGAAAAGCATAAAAAGAATAAAAGCAGCGAGAGGAGACCTCCCAGGTTCAGGTGGAGTGATACTTCCCTTGGCTCCAACTCCTTTCTCCAGACAGTTTGCCTTCACACAAACTTCAGTCAGAAGAACACTACCTGTCAGCTGATCAGACACACAGGACTTGGGCGGATGCCCTTGCCTGCGACAGAAGGCTGCACACCACTCCTCCAGCAAGCCAGGGGAGCAAACAAGAATTTCGCCTGTCACTCCCCGTTCTCTCAGGGAGGCGAGAGGGAGCAAAATCTGCTGCTACTCAGATTCAGCATCTGCCAACTTGCACATTTTTCCCTCAGAGAAAGGAAAGCAAGGGGAAGAAGTTTTGCAGAGAACAATTTTTGCCTCCTCTGATTGCAACCTTATTACTTGTCAGGATTCAGTCTGCTTCAGTCCGTATCTTCCCAGCAATGACTCCTGAACAGAAGGTAAGGCTAAAGCAAGTTGAAGTCCCCTCTGAAATTTCACAACATTGAAATGCAAAATCATCCATAGGAATAAGGATCAGCTCTAACACTGGCAAAGATCTAAGACGTTTGGCAAGCCTGAAGTAGCAGGCACAGCTACCCAAAGATGAAGAGCATTTGGGAGGTGACACAGCAGCATACTGATGACTGCCTGGAAAGAACTGCTGTTCTAAAAGGCACAGAGAAACCAGGTTTCCAAATAGCAAATCTCAAGGTGTTCAAGTATACCTACACCAGAACCACGCATCTTTCAAGCCACATGCAAAGGCTAGGGGAAAATGTAAAGTCTGTTCACACAGCCTGTTAGTGCAAAAGACCAGCTTTGTGTGACTGGAAGTGCTTAACAAGGAGCCAAGTACACTGTTCCATACCAGTTTGCAATGAGAGGTGGGAGAGAATCATAGAATTGCTTTGGTTGGAAGACAGCTTTAAGATCAAGTCCAACCATTAGCCCAGCACTGCCAGGTCACGACTAAACCATGTCCCTCCACACCACATCTCCATAGCTTTGAAACCCCTCCAGGGATGGGGACTCCACCACCGCCCTGAGCAGCCTGTTCCAAGGCTTCAGAACCCTTTCAGGGAAGACATTTTTTTCCTAATATGCAATCTAAACCTCCCCATGCTTCCTGTTAAGAGCATCCTGTGTCACCAGCACCCATTCCTGAGTGTAGAGTTTAGTAACTGCTTCTGCTAGGACTGTCTTTTTCCACCCCACCTGCTCAAGAAAAAACCCAAACCAACCAAGCAAAAAAGCCTCTTAGCAGCTCCTGAAGCCTGCAGCACCCTTTCCTACTGAAAACAGCAGGACTGTGCAGCCAGAGGCTTCAGCAGGAGTGTAGGTGGCTACAGGTAGGGATTTTGCAGGCATTTGGATCACCCAAGTATTTGCCTAAAAGGCAAAGCACAAAAAATGGTACATTGAACTGCAATGTGCTGGCAAATGGTCTTGGGCAAGATAAATAAACACATAAATAAATAAATGAAAAGAAAAGTCAGGGAGAGGTCTGTGGCTATATGCCAGATGAATATTTGTCACAAGAAGCCATTTTCATCTGCCCTACTTTGGATGTGGTAAATGTGCTGAAGGTAACTGCAAACCCATAGGCACCATTGCATCAGGCTTGTGTACTTCAGCACAGTAACACCAGAAGCTTCATCTGAGATCAAGGGGCACCTTATCTGTAGCTCTTGCTATTGTGCAATTGCTATGCAGAGAAAAATAGAGTATTAGTGAGTGTAATGAACATATTTCTTCCCTATACTATCTCCTTGGAACACCTTGAGAGTGGCTTAAAGCACAGGTCAAGAAGTCCGAGTGGTTATTGCATTGGAGGGATGAGACCTAAAAGGCTCCAAGGATGAGAAATGTCAACTGTTCTGATTACCAGAAACTGATCTTAAAACAGATACCACGATAAAGAGAAGAGGATGGGCAGTCTTCAAAGGACGGTCATTTTTCATTGCCTATCAGCAGCAGTTCAATTACAGCACATGGTTTCCCCGTGTGCTACAGTTACACTTTCAGCTGTGCTCGCAACCAAGGATTTCTGAAAACTAGAGTGGCAAAGGCTGAGTCCCTGCTACACACACTGCAAGTTGGATGTGGCACTGGACAGGGACATCGAACTAGATGATCTTGAAGGTCCCTTTCAACCCAAACCATTCTATGATCTTCTAAATCAAATGAATTAAAAGCATTAAACTGCACGCTCATGCGTGCACCTTGAATAACTGTTTTGTTGTTAGCCTTGATGCAAGGCCTGGATCCTGGGGCAATTACTTTACAAATTAGAGCATTCAAGGGAGCCCAAATATAAAATAATGCTTCGTGTTCACAGCTAAACAATGTATTTCTGAAAAAGCAGCCAGGGAAATGCCTGGGGCGCAAGGCTGGCAAGCACATACACAGCACATATGTGGAGGTTGTGGGTTAGCCTATGAACAAATGCTAAGCACCTCTGCACCATCACAGGGAAAGCAGATGATGGACCAGAACACTCAACCCAGTACGCTTTGTTCTGCGGAGAGAAATAGCCACAAACAGCTGCTATTTCTTGCCAAGGCAGCCAGCAGATCTGCAGAGACTTTAAAAATGAAAGGCAACCCATGCTGTTAAATGTCCTTTTACCGCCCTTCTGGCTGCAGGAGCTCCACAATTGCCACCTGCTTCCTAAACAACACAGGGGCTCCAGAACAGGAGGAAAAAATAGATCAGTTTATACAAAGAAACAGAACATCCAGCAAGTGATGGTATGTATCTTTAACTCCAGTGCTCGCATTCAAGTTCAGTGATTTTTATGCAAGTTATCCCTCACCTCCCATGCTCGCTCCAAAGCCAATGGCTTGTTTGACAGTACATCGCTCTCCTCCTACAGACCCTTCGGTGTTGTGTGGCTCCCTCGCTGCCTCCCCACTGCCAGACCTTGCAATACTTGGCATTCCCTGACTTTTTTTAGCAGTCTTTGAAGCTCAGTGTTTCACTAATTCATTTGCATGCTTTATTTCTTCTAAGAATTCCATCGTGAAGTCTGCTTAGTCTTGGGAAACAACTGTGCTACCGTGCCCCTTTTATACCCAGGAGCTCAAGCATGAAATGGGAGCAAGACAGAGTATGTCTGTTCATGATACAGCATGGAGGAGTTGGAGAATAGAGCTCACATGAGAGATGGGGAACAGCTTCTTGACCTAGAAGCAGCTTTTCATTCATGAAATTGAAAATGGATTTCATCACTCTGGTTCAGTTAATTACTGTAGCCATCCCCATGTGATTCTGTAGAGTAGGTGCTTTAGACCAACAGATTTTCCACCAGGAGCTTCAACAGTAAGTGGGGCTGAAGGCTGCCATTGACATCAGCGCAGTGCTGTAGCCAGGCTGGATTTCACTGTGCTCCATCAATCCTTAGAGCCCGTATCTCCTCCATCTTCAAGGAACTCCAGCAACTTTCCTACCCATCTCACCACCAAGCCATACTTCAAAGCAATCGACAAAATCCAGGATGTCACCATCCGTAAGTGCCTGCTGCTTTGCCACCAGCTCCTGGGGATGTTTTTCCCCACTCCCGTCACAACCCACCTACAACCAGTTTTGCAGCTAGGGGATCTTTTATTATCCGCCGTGACCACTGCGCAATTTCTCCAGAGCAGCTCCTGTTCTCGGTTGTAGGAGTCTGATCTTCTGAGGTCAAGACAATGGTTTTTGCAGACAGGTGCCACGACCTCAGGAACAAGTCAAGCCAGCTTGTGACTCGGCTCAATCCAGCAAACATGACAATAACGTCCCGCACGTATCCTCCACGGATTTTGTAACAAAGCTTCCAGCCCTTGATTTACAGACCACATTCCCACCCCTTCCCTTTAAATTATTAGGCCAGGACATGTACAAGTTCCTGCTACAAGGAATAGTCTCTAAGATTCTCAAAGCTGAGTATTCTATTTACTTGAATTGGGACTAGTTGAGTTCAATTGATTTTTTTAATGTTTTTATCCTCTATAGGGACTTCCCCCCCCCCCCCCCCCCCCCCCAAAATGCTGATTTGCTGAAACTGTGCCTATCCAATACCCATTACTGAAATGCATGGAAAGCTGCCAAAAGAAGCGATGCCTTCTGGACTAAACAAGGGATTTATTACTGAGAAACCACAGCACAGGGTAAAAATCCATCACAAACTTATTGATTTAAACTGATTGTAAGTAATCACACACAATTTATATTAAGTGAAACATACTGCCATCTAATTTAGAGTAAGTGAATTGAATGCTACTGCTCTGAATTCTGTTTAAAAGCAAACTCTAATTGATATCCAAATAGAAATAATTGAAGCTTTCACAAAACATGAATAAAATATTCTGTTATGTCTGTTTATTATGTATTGATAGGTCATTTTTACCTATTTAAAACTAGTTAGATAGTAATTACAGTATTATATTTCATCAGAGATTGATATGTAAGCCTGAGGGCAAATTAAATAGAATTGGACAATCCTGCACCTCCAGAACGGAGAAAAGAATTTGATGTGCCGGATGCAGTTTAAATGACTTCAACTCACATTTAATATAGGAGTCTCAAACTTTGTCTACTTTCCACCGAAACTACGATAAAATAAAGCTATGCATTTTACTAAAACATGCTTCTCTTGCCTCCAGAGGAAGCAACTTAAAAAAAAAATTGTATTGTACGGCACAAGTTATCACTGTGGCACAACACCTTCCCTCCAAGATCCCGTTCAGGGAATTGGGCTTGTCGGTCTCCTTTGATATGTCACACAATTGGAGCCCAATCCTCAGCAGTATTAGTCAGCCCTGTAGCCAATACTGTTTGTAAATAAACATTTGAAAGCATTTGCTGTTCTTTTAAAGTGTCAGTGGCAGGAATTACAAAAAAAAAAAAAAGAAATAAAAAAAGGTCTTGTTCAGAATGGTGTCTTACACTCAAATCTGGCTACTGATATTTAAAGATGCAAGAACATACTTTTTATTAATAAAATCACGTACAGCAGGAGCACAGAGTGTGAACCTTTCCTCATGGACACACTCTCTCAGGTCATATTTAGCTACAGGCAGACAGAAATTTCTCAACAGGAGCACTTACGTGCCAGATCACAGCACAATCAGTTTACAGAGTTCACCAGAAACATCTCAACTGTCCTTCCTGCTGCAGGTTGGGTTCACACAGCTCTTCCTTAGCCATCTTTTTGCAGAAAGGTGCATTTTAAGTCTTACCTGAAGCTAAAAGCATAAACAAGGTGTTCAGGTGGCCTTCTGACAACTTGAAAATTCTCTTTTTAAGGTAATGCTCTAACATGTGCTGCACTCATGAGTATGAGCCTAATCCTGCAATGAGCTGCATATAAGTGGAACAGTTGACCATAACTAGCCTCATTACAATTCAATTAAGTCCATTTGCAAAGTACATAGCAGGACTGGGCCCTGAGGAATTTGTTATGTTCCTAGAGCTTATTAAATCGCTGCATATCTTCAACAAGGCAACAGCTCTGCATCCAAATCATCATTTACTCCTATTTGCTTGGTTAGTAGCAGCCACCTGTTAGCTGTTATTTTTGCACAACTAGACACTTCTGTTTATCTAAACTTTCCCCGTTTTTAATCATAATCTGGCTCTTAGCACTAATGCCCCCCCACAAAAGGCTCTCTGTTTTGCTGCTGTTGCGAGGTGCAGTAACGCTCCACCGTCACGGACAGTGCTAAATTACACCAGAGGACGTCCGTGACCCTCAGGTACTTGTCAAGCAGGACTTAAACTCTACAGAAGCTACTCTTAGAAACAAGACCTAATTTGCCAGCTCAGCTTTTCAAACAAAGCTATCCACCAGTCTAGTGATGTGAATGTTGCCAGACCATAATAAGCCTATTTCCACACAATTCAGAAACGCATGACAGACCTTTGGACCCAAAAGTGCATTCATCGGATGCAAGTAGCTGAGCTTGCTTGCCTTGCACAGTGCTTATTCCCCAAAACAAAAGAATGGCGCGTGATGAAATCACAGAAGATCTCGAGCTGGAAGGGACCTGTTAGAGTCCAAATCTCCATTCTGCACACGACTAACTGCTTGAGAGAGTCCAGAGCAGAGCCACAAAGATGATGAAGGGAGTGGAACATCTCCCTTCTGAGGAGAGGCTGAGGGAGATGGGACTCTTTAGGTCTGAGGAGACGAGGGGTGACCTCATTAATGTAAAGGGTGAGTGTCAGGAGAATGGAGCCAGGCTCTTCTCAATTACATCCAACGGTAGGACAAGGGACCATGGGTGCAACCTGGAGCATAGGGTATTCCATGTGACTGAACCTTGGAACAGGCTGCCCAGGGAGGCTGTGGAGTCTCCTTCTCTGGAGACCTTCAAAACCCACATGGACATGCTCCTGTGTGACCTAACCTAGGTGATCCTGCTCTGGCAGGGGGTTGGACGAGATGATCTTTCAAGGACCCTTCCAACCTGGTAGTGTGTAAAACCTGATTCTGTGTAAAACTAAACCATATGATGAAGTGTCATTCAGATGCTCCTTGAGCTCTCAAGAGGCTTGGTGCTGTGCCTGCTTCAATTAGGGACCCTGTTGCAGGGACTGACCATGCTCTCGGTGAGGAGTCTTTTCCTGACACCCAGTCTGAACTCCTGATGCAGTTTCATTCCATTTCCCCATATCCTGTCACAGGTCACCAGAGAGTGGAGATCAGCACCTCTTGCTCTGCTGTTCCCCTTGAGGAAGCTGTAGACTGCCATGAGGTCCCCCTTCAGCCTTCTCTTCCCCAAGATGAACAAACCAATGGACCTCAGTCTATCCTTGTCTTTCTTGCCCTAAATTAGTTTATCCTCCCATTCCACAAGCCTTGCACTGTGGTTTGGAGACAGAATCCCAGATTAAAAAAAAAAAACACGAAACAAAACACAAAACATTTGTCTGCAGTGCCTGAGCTAGGCACAGCCCAGGGCTGGGCTTCCCCAAACCCACATGCTATCAGCTAGCACACTGTTGCTTAGAAGAAGGGTGAGGAATTAGCAAGTTAGTGTAATAAGTAATCCTTTTCTCCCAGGGGTGAGTTTGTTTATTAATAACTATAAGTAAAACTTCAGAGCTAAATTGTCATGAGGGAAGTGAAAAAGGTTTATTTTGCCAAGGAATGGCTAAGGTTGAGCAGATAACCCAGCAATTTTTCTGCCTCATTCTCAGCAGTCTGGGAACTAGCACTCCGCTTAGCCTCTGAGGCATATACTAGAAAAGCAACAGACAAAGTAGTAAAAAAGAAAGAAAAAAACCAACCCAACCCAAACCAACCACCACCAACCTAACCAACCAAAAAAAGATACAGTGGATCAAATGCAGAAAAAAACCCCAAACTGATATTCTCTCTGAATAGGAAATTGGGAAATGCACAATCTGAGACCTGACCGTGGGCATCAAAAGTGACTCGTGGTAGGGTTGTTTCTGAGCCAAGCTCTACAGGTTACATTTGTGGTCAGAGGGAAACTAGGGTCACGCAGGTGCCTTCACGGCAGAGTCACAGCAGTAATACATCCTCCTCCTTGGCAATCTTACCATGATGTGGGAGCTACAGCTCCTCGGAAAACTTACATGAAAAGACATCCTAAAACCTAATTAGTTTTGACTAACCCATTTCCTCAGACTTGGATCCTTGTAGAGCACACCACAGAAAACATGAGCTTTCCCAAGACAAAACAGATTAATCTGCTGTTACACAAGTAACACCGCACAAATACTTAAATACAACCGGTGCTACCATCGTACGTCCCCTCACATCCAAAAGCAAAAGCCTGTAGTCCCTTAGCTTCAGTTTGAAATGCTGTTCTAGTAAAAGCTATTTGCCCTCTGTGCTGCGCTGCAGTAGTTTGATGCTTTGCTCTTCGGTATGAAAGTAACTCCAGTGCTAAGGATTCCAGCAAGCCAGCACCAGAGGATGACAGCAGCTCTGACACCACGCAAGAGTATAAGGGACATGAAATGCGATGTTGCAAAATGAATGTTAGATGTGTTTAAGCAGCTGAAGCAGCAGTTAACATTTGCTTTCTTTCCAGACAAAAGGAAGAAATTTTGTTAAAGGACAAGCTACCCTATGCACTCAACCCCCATCATTCCCAACAGCTTTAACTGAGGCCACAGCTCTCCCGCCCCATGGGGCACGTTGCAAAAGACAGCAAAATACCACAAGATGTTTTCTGTCCTCAGTTGTGTTTCTAGCCTCAAAAGGATTTCTTTAAGGAATAAACTAAAATTTAATCAATGTAATGTCAAATAGCACCAAAAATATCCCCCTAATCACATCTGCTTCTGCTATCCCTGTGACAGCATCCACGCACACCTCGTGTTTACAGCCTGTTGCTTTCTGACAGTTGTCCTCTCCTTGCTTATGCTACAGCTTTGGATCTCAAAAATGTGAAATGCTGATATTGAGTGTAAAAGAAAATCATCTGTGTGATGAGAGAGGTGAGCTGGCGTAAAACCTGTCAAACCAAAGAAGAGTCTTACAACTGCCAGAGTATAATGCAAATATTCTTTAAAACTCTGTGACAACTGCAGAGTGAGACAGCAAAAGAAACTGCCTGCACCTGGCGACCGTACTGTCTGCGTGTGAGCACATCAGGCTCTGCTCCAGACTGCACAGCCAGTTTGCGTGGGCACAAGCCCTATATCCAAAATGCTGGACCAACAGTAAAGAGAGGCAGGCAGGACATTTTGCTTTCCATTCCCTCTGTGCCGGTCAGTCATTATTGCAGCACTGGTTTGGAGAAGACAGCAGCAGCACCTTCTGTAAGCAAAAGCAGGCTGGGCAGAAGAAAGGCTCAGCTCATTTGAGGAGAAGCTGGGGAAGACCACCGTGCAGCCCAGGGCACCGTTCCAGGCTTTTAGAGGATGCAGTCTATGTAATGACCCTGCTTATTCAGGAATCAAAATGAAGATGCGTATGAAGGTTAAAACTGCTGAGTCCATATATACTTGAACTTGCACAACTGAATGCCATACAACAAACAACTTTCTTTACAGAGAGTATCAACACGGGTTCCGTTTTGCCACAATTCCTGGAAAGCTGCTGATAATTTCTGTGAATCAGACTTTGCCTCACTGCAAACACTTCTCGACTCTGGGAAGCTGCAGATTTATACGCTTTAGACACTTCAGCAGAGATTTTCACAGGTCACCAGGGAATCTGGATGTTGATCTCTTGCCAGAAGTTTGAACACTGAAGAATAAGCACAGGCAAGCAAATATTTGAGGTAGTTAACCTCTCCCCAAGGTACCAAAGCTAAGCACCCACGTGACTAATCACTTGCAAAAACACAAGCCTCAGATTTTGGAAGGTCATTTATGTCGGGGCATGGAGCAGCTATTAAGAGATTCAGGAGCATCATCCAACACTTTTGCCTCAGCTTTCAGTGCTTATGAAGCCAGGAAGGCACACTGGGCCTGCAGGGCAGAGCACGATGAGGTCCAGGACTTTTAATCACTGCTATGATTTTATATGAAGTCTAAGTGCAAAGGTGGGGCAGGAGGGGCATTTAGTAAGGCCAGAGAAAAATATGAGATTATGGTTAAGAGTAGAAGATTGGTATTATCAAATCTATACCATTCAGTAAATATAGTAAATGGGTTTATCCAATTAGCTGAGTGGAGTAAGATGAATGTGGGAGATACTAATGAAATGGGAAGATTGCAAGAGGACAAAATGAGGTGTACTCGAAAGAGAGGGGCAATGAAAACAATATCCTAAAATGATGGGGGTTTGGTGGCTACATGCAGTTTGAAAACTTCACCTGAGCACTGACATCATCCCAGCGCTTCTGGACCTTGTAGCCCAGACAGAGAGCAAAAGGGGACAAAAGCGCAAGGTGCTCCACAAGTGAGAAACACCAGTGTCAAAATCCTCCAGATGAAGCTTGTTAAGCTGCTTGCTAAATCCCACTGTACTCTAATACATTGCAAAGAAAGACAAATATCACTGTAAAGATCTAGCTGCTTGCAGAAGCTTATTAACTTATACCACAGCCCACATGTCCTCAGTGAACACTCAGAACTAGCAGGGAACTATGAAAATAATGGGGAGGAGGCGGCAGCCAGGCTAAGAAAAGAACAAGCAGCCTAGTTCATTCTAGAGGAGGACTCGGTATTTTAGACAGTTACCAATGTCTAAAGCAGAAAACCAAGCTAACATTTATCAGCCTGTGGGTATCTGCTTGCACTGCACCAGGAGTCAATGGCCATTACACGCGCAAGGGGAACAGGAAAGCAGCCTGCTAAGCTTTAACTTAACTAGGCATCCAGGAAAATGAAAACTTCTCTCCCCGAATGCTGAAGGAGAAGCTAATGAAGACTGACTTATGCATGCATTTATTAAAATTTTCTCAGAACTGAGCATTTCAGCTTTTAAGTTTCACACACAGCTTGAAAGCAAGGCAGAAGCCAAACCGTTAGGAAGAACACCATCCCTTTAGAGGATTAGGAATTAAGTTAACTGCATATTAAAGATAAAATAGTGGAGTGCTTGCCTTTATTCTTAATAATAAACCATAAGGCATTGAGCTACACAGCACGATTAACTTCTTTCAACTTCTCACTATTACTGCTGAGACAGCAACATGGTAGTCTCATAGAAACATTAAAAAATACAGAGCGATTAAGTTAAAATTAAGTGAATTTAGGGCAGGCAAAAAGTGCTACATTGCAACCCCAAAGAGATAAGTCTTTTGTTCATGTAAGGAGCAGCCTGAACACAAGTAGCATTAGAATGAATTCCTCAAAACCAAATTATTCACAGTTTGAAATGACCAGCTCTGGGGCTTTACATGTTATTCTGCATCCCTTCACTCCTTCCTAGCTCATGATTCATCTGGTTGCTTGGTCTCTACAATAACAACACTGCCAGCAACACCTACCAAGCTGGTGAAAGGAATGAACTTGGGAAACCACAGCTGAAGTCTCATCGCCTCCTCCTTTACCAACTCCCTGCAGTCTTAAAACTTCATTTTTCTTTGACTGGGTTCCCCATTTATAAAACACCTCTTAAAATCATGACCAAAAAACCCAACACAGCAACAAACTCCCAAACAACCAAAACCCACTGAAGTCTGTGAGATACAGAGATACTAAACAAACACAGATCATTTTGATCATTAGTCAATCAACCCAACACATAATAGAAAATATCAGCAAAACCCAAGACTTACCAAGACTCCTGGGAATAAAACCACTTTTCACAAGATGGACAGAGCTGTGCCTTCAAGGTGTGACTGCAAGTCTTCACGTATTCTCTCTGGTTCAATGAGTTGCTAAGCTTAGTCACCTGTACCCTGGCCTGGCTTAGAATGATTGAAGTAAGAACAGGAACAGAGCAAACCTCCCAGCCTTCCTCTTCCTCCAAGCTTCAGCTGTAGCCTATGAGCAGAGTGAGTAGTTTCTCCCATGGTATCATTTACCACCTGTGGGAGAAGCTCTCCTGGAAGTCAGGCAGAGCTACTGGTTTGAGCATCCATCAAATTCAACCTTAAAAGTGCTTTCTTATGGCCTGAAAAAGCTAGAAAACAAATCACTTAAAAAAACCCCCACCCTTCTGTTAAGGCAAACCTTGGCTTTGCAGAGTCCTGGTTGTTTCAAGCCTGGTTAGCAAGCTGTCTCTCCCTGCGTTACGCAGAGCCTGGCCCAGGTGACTCAAGAGTCAATACCAAGCCCATCTAAAGAGGCAAATAGCCCCATAGGAACCAGCTGAAGTCATCACAGCACAACACGCATCAGCTGCATCACAACTTCTGAAGACAACCATCCATCAAACCAATCTTCCTGTATGAGAGCCAAAACACAAAGCTAGTATTCCAGCTAAAAGAAATTCCTACCATTTTATACTTAACCAACACATTTTGGCATCCCCCACCACGTGTATTTGTGAGAGTCTCTTTTCCTGTCTGATATGATAGTCTCTCGCTGCAGTTTCACTAATGGGATGTGTTTAAAATGTGTTTAAATTGCAATGTGCTTAAACGAAAAGCATGAATCACAGACAAGTGTAGTGTTGCAGAGCTGTCCTCTGATTTTTCAGCTGGACTCCCAGGTTTAGCACAGTGCTTAGCTCACACAGCAAGATGCTGCAGGCATTCATATGAAGGAACTTTGGAAGTGAAAGTCAAGGACATTCATGATGTAGCTCTGCAGTAACAGGCAAATTCAGTCCCGCACGTTTGGGTAGAACTAACTCTGTCCAAGGTACGTGCGCAAGAACAAGGTCCAGTTTGATCCCACAGTAGTCATCTAGATTCCAGAATTTTGTGGAAACTCATGTAAATGATCAGTTAGACGGAGATTCAACTACTCTGTGCTAGGTTTACTGGAAATAGACTGTTCTCTGTTTCATTAGACAGTCTCGGTGCCATTCAGAGCAAAGTTTACTAAGGCAAAGCTGCAAGGATAGGAAACAAGTTAATGGAGTTTAGAATTAGCAGCAACATAAAGCTATTGCAGTAATTACAGAATAATTCTTAAAATATGATGCCCACTTTGACTGTAATCCCTCCAAATTCAAGTCAACCTATAGATAAAACTAAATAACCTGTCAGAACAGACTTACTGCATTGTGAATGAGTATTGGAAAATATAACTGGGGGGAAAAAAAATCCCACAACCAAAACCAGCACAATGAAACCTCTACATAGACTTTCTAAATATAGATGTAAATGCTCTTTACAGGAGGAAAGGGCAGGGGAAGAGTCAAATTGCAGAGGCACAGATTCTCAATATGATTTTCCTAAAACTCCCCAGTGGGCTAGAACAGAAATCCGACCTGAAGCCTCTAGTCCTTTGCTTTGCAATACAATTTTAAAACACACTACAGAACAATACACATTGTTTCACCATATTGACTTCCCTCCACTCAACTAGAGGGAGGACAAATTTTGCTCCTAATTCTACACAGTCTGGCTGTATCCCCACGTTACCGGAGCTCACGAGTCCCGCTATCACAGTAAACGTAACAGGATGCTGCAGCGCACACAATTTCCAGTCCAAAAGATCCTTCTGGAGGTCCTGCCTTTTGCACCCAAGGTGAAGGATACAGCCTGTCCTGGTAGAGAAACGGAGTGACTGCTGCACTCCCCATCCCAATGTGCTGCCTCGGCTGACCAGGACTTGGAAGGATGGAATTTGAAAGCAACTTTTCCCACTCAATCTCATCTAATGAAACTCAACTTTGGTGAAGGAACAAGAAAAAAAAAAAAAAAGAAAATTGTTGCTCTTGTTCCCCAGCAGCCTGCCTTCTTCATTTGAGATGAAAGCGGGAAATCAAGCAGGCTGCTGGGGAAGAGGCAACAGGTCAAACATGAGTGACAAAAATCTGGAAAAAAAAAAGAAAAAAAGGAGAGGAGCTGTTGGGAATTTCCTTCTCCTCTCTAAGGAGGCCTTTCTCTTCCTTTAACTCTTTCTTTTAACCAGTTTCAGATGGAGCTGCAGACCACCACGGCAGCAACCTTCCCCGGCACTCCTGCGCTGCCGGGGCCGCCGGCCCAGCCGGGTCAGCCCCGGCGGGTGCCCGGGACCAGCGGGAGGGACC